>VDFB02373596.1:0-30769 GCA_007258455.2 Sequoia sempervirens
AAGGGTAAAACTTAAACAAAAAAAAAAAGTCCTGCGATTTCTTTAATGCGTGTACAATAAAAATCGATCATTATTAAATTTCGTATTTCTTTATTATATATTTTATATATAAATAATATGTATGTTTTATATATATATTATAATTATAATATATTATTATTAATATATTATAATATATAATATATATATATATATGATATATAATATTTTATATATATATTTATATATATATATATATATATTGTTTTGTGAATTTTTAAATAATTATTTATGTTGGATAAATTTGAAAAGGAGGGTATAATAAAAGATTTTCATTTAATTTAAAAGTAAGTAATTATTTGAAATTTGATGATTAACCCATTATGTGATTTATAGAAAATGTAATAGATTAGGAGAAAAAAGTTCTTTAATTAAAGTTAAATTTGTAATTGCGTCATTCTCAAAACTGATTCAAGTGGATTTAATATATCCGAATAGTAGGCAATTATTTCTTCTGATTTGGTTATAAATGTGTGAACTTTAGGGTAAACGGGAAATGCTTTAGTTGTACAAGTCTTCCAGACCAACTACTAAATGGGGATTATGAATGTTACATTAAGTTTTTGCGTAAAATAAGGATGTGTACATGGATTTATATGGTGGATTGACACCTGATTGATGAATAATGATTTGATGTTCATGTTTGGTCTTTTATAGCATTTTTGGTTATATGTACACTATGTTTACCTTAGATAGGAAACGTAGATTTCCATGTTATGTTTAGGGGAGTGGCTATTTGTAAGGGCTGACACACAAAGTGGTGTCAGGGTAACTTACAAATAGTTAGTAACTCAGTGAAAACTAAAGAACACAGTAGTTAGATCTAAAATACTTAACAAGATATTATGCCTCATTTATGACTCTTGAGCTTCTTTAGTCATGAGTATAAGTTGAGAAGGCCTGGAATGGAAAATCGGTGCCTCATTTTCTTAAGAGACATTCGATTCCGCAATGATATGCAATAGGGGTCGGGTTTCGTAAGAGGTTACCAGGGTAACCCAAGGATTGGGGGCCGGAACCTAGGAAGAAACACCAGGGTAACCTTTGCATCATTGTGATGACACTCCACCTAGAATAACAGTTAACCTCGTATTTGTAGTAAATTCAATTGTCAAAAATTTGGAAGCAATGTAACCAATAGATTGTTGTACTAGTGTCTAGGGTTAGTAGATTAGGTCTAGGTAACCTTATTACTATCTCCTAGCATGGGGGTGGACCTATGGGTACCACATGGTTGGGTGGAACGTGCACCTTACTCCGTTGGGTCCCCAGTTTGATCATGGCATCAAGAGCTTCATGGATGGAGAGCTCGCACTTGGATCTTATGTTTATTTCAACATTGTATATTGTAAACTTGTATTTGAAAACATCCCTCAATTGTATAAGAGGTGAACAATGTAATTGTAACTATTATTTGAACTACCTCATCAAGTTGGATGAGTATTGTAATATCATATCAAATGCAATGTATGGAAAAACATGTTTGTACTTTATTATGTTAACATGAATGGAAATTTATTATTATGCAATGTTTATCTTTATGTTATTAATTAAATGTGCAATGCGAAATACTATAGTCACTTATGGAAAACTCAAAGTAGTGTAACGTTTAGTAACTTAACGAATGTATGCAATTAATTAACTTAATATTAATACTTTAAAAAAAAAATTATTACACCATTATAACATTTTGCAACATTCTTAGGTTATTAAGACAAGTAATACAATTATATTTCTTCCATGTTGACTCAAAAGGATTTTTCTTTTGTTATCTTTGTGTCATTCTTCCAATTCTATGAGTATTTGGGGAATGATGATAGTTCCATGCTCTATGACAACATTTTAGCACATACATACTGACCCCAAATCCATTGATCCCTTATGTGTTTGTGGGGGCAACCCTTCCTTCCTATTTCATGACACAACTTGCTTCAAAAAAATATGACTTGGCAAAGGATTTTCCGAGGAAAGCTCTCATGTCTTAGGAATAAAAACATTGGCTAATTTAAGGAAATTTCTCATAGTAATGGTGTAGCAACCACTTTAAAGTGGGGGTACATAAATGACATCTTTCAACAAAATTTCATGGTGTGTTTTTTCTTATGTGTCCTCTTCTTGGTGGTGTCATTGGGTTTGATGTCATCCAAGAGAGTATGATCTATTAAAATGGCATGATGTGAATGAGGCATCCCATGGGTGACAATCTAACAATTTTGACTTGTCCTCTCTTGGACACATTAGGCACAATGCTCCCTAAGAGGAAGACCTTTACACGAACAAAGAAAATCCCCTTCAACAATTTTTTTTTACATGACAAAAGCATTCACATTGTGGTGCCTTATTAAAGTTATTAAGAGGATAACTTTGGTATGGTTAGTATGATGGGAAGCCGATACACTAATATGAATTTCTCATTATATGGTGAGAAGCTGACACACTGGCATGAATTTCTCACTAAACCACTTCTTTGGGAAAAATCACCTAGTGGATAGACCAAGGTTCCACTACCCTAGAGTGAGTAGCATATGTTATGGAAAAAAAACCTCATCTCACATTACGTTGAAACAATTGTGCTTGATCCTTTGTTTTGGTTTATTTTTCTTGGCCTTTGACAGAGTATGGTCATGTATCTTTGTTATTGTTGTGTGCTTAAGTGTCTTGGATGTCTACTTTAGTGCGAGTTTGACATGGGGTCATCCTCTCACTAAAGTGGGGGATAAATGTAGTAACGGAAAAAGTAAGCCTTTTCCATTACTTGGTTTGATAACTACAATTAAAGCTGAATTAATGATGTCTTAGAGTGGTGTTGTAATGTGTTGTACAAATTCACACTATTCTAGGACCTTTATTTGACTAAAACATGCCTTAATTGATCCTTTTCAAGGGTGTTGTAAAGTTTTGTAACACACTTTCACACTTTTCTAAGATATATTTGCTTAATTAAGCCTTATGGACCCCTTTCTAATAAAATTTACATAATGTGTACCTTGTTTAAGTGTTGTAAAGTGTTATAAAGCACTTTCACACTTATCTAGGTGATCTTAATTAATTGAGGGTAATTGAAGTAATTAACCCCCTTTTAATTCAAATTTAAGCCTTAATTTTGACACCTCCCGAAGATTTATTCCAAAAATCATAATTTAATTAACAAAATATTTCATTGGGAAAAGATTGGTCTTAGTAAGTTGAGCCAAGACCCATTCGCCCTTAATGGCGAATGGGTCCTCCCTTAATAGGACCCCCCTTTTACAATTGATCTGGAATGGGTTTTTATTCCTCTTTCAATCCCCTAGGGTTAGGTCCTAGTAAACTTAGCCAAGATCCATTAGCCCAAGATGGAAAATGGGTCCTCACTTAATGAGACCCCCCTTTTCTTGAATTTCATTCTGGCCAAAATTTAATAATGTTTCTTTCCAAATTTGATGTTGACCTTAATTCTTTGAATTTTGAGGTTAATCTCCTAATTTAGTATAAATAAGGGGTTAATTCACATTGTTCATCCTAGAAGACTTATGTGACTTCATGAGATCAAGAGTAAGAGCATCACAAGAGCATTGATAAGGAATTTCAAGGCAAATTTCAAGAGTATTGCAACAATTCAAAGTCATATCATCATGTCAAGGGTTTAATGCATTCATGCGTGTTGAGCTAAGAAGATAATGTTGCATTGAGGATCTATTTACAAGCATCATTTCAAATCCAAGACCTACATTCTTCGTGGCCACTACATGTTAGTTTGCAGATTTGCATTACAAGACATCATCCAAGGTGACATCTATTACATATTTTATGTTTCATGCTTCATTTTATTCATTTCATCACTTGGTTTGATTACCTACAAGGGGTTTGATTGAGGAAAACCCTCATTCACTAACAAACAACAATTTTTTCTTCTCTTGAGTGTGTGATTGTAGATTTATAGGTTGAAGATCAAGTTGAGCACGATTTGGAGCAAAATTGTCAAAGTTGCAAAGTTACTAAAGTTTTCATTCAAAGTGCAAGATCACAGAAAGAGGTCTACAAAATTACATATAGACTTCCAGAAGCTGATAAAAGGGAATTTAAGAGTTTAGACATTAAGGAACAAGATCTTGAAATTATTTTTCTAAAACCCTAAAAGGACCCATTCGCCACTGAAGGTGATTGAATCCTCTATAGCTAAAAAAACAACTTTCTGGCTAGGTGCACACCTTTTTATGCTCTATAAACATCCCCCATAGTTGCTATAATAGTTAGGTTTCATTTTTTATTGTTATTGGCATATTATTTTACATAATTTGAGTGTTTATGGTCTTAGAAAAATAAGTGGTGGATCCTCTTGTTTATGCATTTGGGTCTAACCTATTTTTCACCCTTAACATGTAAAATACTTAATGATGGAATTTCACTAAATCATTACTTGGATCACCTCTCACAAGTCTACCAATATACTTTTACTAGAAGGACAGATATTATATACTTAGACATTGACCTTAAGTCATTACCATCAAATCTTACTAAAAATGTACATACTTATGGTGACTAAACAAGGTAAAGCACTATGTCAATCTAAAAATATAAGGGTTGGATAATTTATGTTCACGCTATAATATGTTTGGAAGGAACTATAACACTCTAACTTTGGTTTCCTCCATCAAATATGTGTCCACTTTATAATGATCACTAGGTTGAGTCAATTACAACTAGAATTCTAATAATTTCAAAGATATAAATGACCCAAGTTTAAACCTTTAGGATACTAGAAAAATGAACAAACAATCTTTATACTATGCTAATAATAGATGCCTAGAGCTATTGCTATACCTTAGGGAATAGCTAACATTCAACTATATCATGGAAGTGAAATATTTCCAAGGGATATCCTAGATGTGGTACTAGAGTAGTTGAGCTAATTATTACCCTTACTATGTAGGTAATAGAAACTAGAGTTGATTGTTATATAGTGAGGGTTATAAAGAAGTCAAGTATAACATGGAGGTAATCAATGCCAAGTACTACTCATATAATAAATAGGATATTTGAAAATATCTGTGTCTATGAGTTGGTAAATATTAGATGTTATTTCTTCTTGCATGGACAATTTTTTTCTAGTGGCATAGGGTTGATTGATTTTTGATCCACTAATTTGGAAAGGTTCACTACTTTTGGGAATATCTCTTGTTCTGATATGATCATTTGGTATTATGGATGAAACCTCAATGTAGTATAGGATACACCGTAGTCTTCTTCCCAATTTTATAACCATATGCTTGACCCCATCAAGATGAGGGTGGAATATTAATGTAGTATGGGATAAGAAAAATCAACTCACCCCTCACCTTAGAAATCAACTTAACACACCAGTCATTATAGGATTATTCTCTACAATGTCTTTCTAGGACCACTTGGTTGGTGTGGATGAGGTAGTGGTTCACTTGGTTGGGTTTGTTGCACCCCCTAGTCTAAAAAGTGGGAATCCAAACAGCCAAATTTCTATGCATGACCAATCTAACTCTTATTCTTCACTAGGTACTCATAACTTGTTATGAAAATACATCTTTATTTATTAAATTGTATATTATGATATATATCAAATAAGGTTAAGTTAATATTTACATTGTTTTTTATTAGGGGTAAACAGGTTTTGATGGGATCCAAAACCCATTATAAACTAGTTTTGAAGGGATCCAAAACCCTATCACACCAAAGCATGTTGGTAATAATAAAATCCACAAACCAAAAAAAATCCAACAACAACAAAAAACAATAAATAAAGACTACGCAAGTTGCAACAAGAAAGTTTTGAAGGGATCTTGAACCCTTTATAACCAGGTTTTAACTGAGACCTGAAACCCTTGGGTAAAAAAGACACATCCTGCATCATCTAGACATCAGCAAACCAACCGCTCAGGAAAAAACCACCGAGCCAAGAAAAACAATCATCTTAATGGTGTATAACATCGTCATACCCCTAATCAACAACACCAACAAATCCAACCACTCCACCTCTATAGAGAGGTTAGAGAGTGTAGCTAAACACTGAAACACATTAGCCTTCTTACAACACCACACCACTTGAGATGCCAACCCCACCTCCACCACAATAGGAGGGAGCTCCCCTCTATAGGAGAGGAAGACATGAGAGCCCAAACCTCCAAAGCCTTCACTCTTCTACCAACACACACTCCACCTCAGAAGGAGCAAGTAGAAGAGAAAAAACCTTCCCACCAAAACTATAACAACCACCTCCACCTCAATAGGAGAGGGCTCCACCTCCATAGAAGACACCAATTGTAGCCCTTGGTTGAAAGAAATAAATTTAGAAGAAAGGGAAGTCACAACCTCCTTAGGCATATCAAGAATGTAGAACATGGAAGAAGAGATAAAACACACCTCAACCAACAACATTAAAAACAAAAAAATTCTGAGATTTCAAAATAAATATGAGTAACAACTTATCCCACATAAGACCCTTGATCACTAACATAAAAGGGGATAGAGAACCAACATTCACCGAAAAATCACAGACCCCAACTGCATCTCAACCTTCAAGCTCCAAAACGCAACCAATTGTAGAGCCTAGAGAAACACAAGCATCTTTAGCCACTAATATTTTTTATCCCCCTTAACCATAAGAGATTCAAAGACCAAAGAGGGGTAAAAGAAAAAATCCAACGTTAAGGAACCCATGGGCCAACAATCAACACAATCACCATAGAAGAGAGCTTCAACAACCCACAATAGTAGTATGTAGCTAGAAGGAGTTGAAGGAGAGATGTCTGGGCCAAAGACAACCCAAACCCAATACAACCTTAAAGACTAATGCCAAAAACTGACAAGAACTTGTATACAAGCCACCATCAACAACAAGTCCACGCTAACCATCAACATGTTTAGAAAACCAAAGAAAAATATATAAAAAGGATACAGACCCCACCATTGGGCACCCTCCAAACCAACAACAAACTACCTCACCTCTATTAGAGTAGAGGAAGCAATAGCAAAAAAACCGTCCCATGAGTCCACAACACCATCAACATCTTCATCGTCATCAGATTCAGATGAATCCTCTGAAACACCTGCTCCATAATTCAAACTTGACCTCACAACATCTACGAATCTACCAAAAACTAGAAGCTAACCAAAACTCCTAGAAAAACATAGAAAGAAGTAAGAAGAGAGGTCCAAACTAGCAACTCTCCTCCCACCTAGCTACAACTATCCACCAAAAGCAAGAGATGGAGGATAGGGAAGCAATATGTTGAAAATGGTTGCTAGAATACAATAAAGAAAACACCAAGCCTCAACCCACAAAAACTTCCAACTCCAAAAAATGAGCCATGGAAGAAAAACCATCAGCACCAATAGCTAAAACCTTGACTCTGCCAACACCATTCAACCCAAAGCTCCTGCAAAGCAAGTCATCCTCGAAGAAGCCGAAAACTAGCACAACAATAGGGGAGCTGTGAAAACTCAGCACAACATCCACAAAGAAGCAAAAAAACAACACAACAATTGTGATGCTACTGAAAACCAGAAGTGAACCATAAACGACCAAGAAAACAATATCATCATCATCTGGATCAGATTCTCCATCTCCCTCTCCCTCTGAAGATTTCAAACCCTCACTCCCACCTCTCTGCCCACTCTTCATCAAGTTTTTTTTGATATTAAGGGTGTGAGTCTTTGGTTGTTGGCTCTACAAGAAAGAAGCCTGACCATTTCACCAAAGGATCACCTCTTAACACCAAGTAAAATCAGTCTCAATTATTGACATGGTAGGGAAATACCCCATGGGGTTTGAACCTTGGTTGTAATATTTACATTGTTGATCCAAGATGGTTTTTGTATTTACTTGATAGTTCAATTTTTTTTAAAAATTGCTCCATGATTGGTTTGCATTGGTATCAAAGCATGGTTCAAACACTAGATATATGAAGCTCACTTGACTTTGGAAAAAGTAAACCATCTTGCACTACTAACCCACTATAACTAAATATCTCACTTGATGTGTATGAAGTTGTTATGAATATATTAAATCAAATTTTAAGCTCATGAGAATGAATGACTAGTTCTAACCATAAAATTTGGATGGTTGCAAAAGGGAAATTTTGATACATAAATTTTGTAAAGGAAATTAGAGTATGAATTTGAAAGCTATAGTATTTAATTATTATTATTTTTGATAACCCAATTATTGGATCATGAGATTTTACACCTTGTCATGTGTGGTAACTATCATGATGTATTTAAAAGTATGGAGAATACTTCTCAAGGTATGAGAATGAGTTGATATAAATTGAAGAGTAGAGAACTTGAGGGGGTTAGTATGTAGTGTTCAATATTTATGGATAAACTATGTGCCAATTTTTACATCAATGTTTCAGATCATACTCCATTTCTCTTTCTATCTGCTTACCATCTCGATGATGGATCATGGAGTATGATCCAAAACATTGATGTAAAAATTGGTACACAATTTATCTAAAATTCTTGAACACTATCTATTATAGATTGTGGAAACAAAATGCTATTGGGTTAGTACGTGTTAAAAATAGAGATGGTAGTACCATCAATGGGTAGTTTGTAACTACCATAATACTTGAAACATATATGAAAGTTTGAATAATCCAAAAGGAATTCTTATCAATAGTGATAAAGTGTGTTGGAGGAATGATAGGTGGGTGGAGATTATTATGCATCAAATCATATGAATGGGGTTTGTAAATGAATACGATGTGTTTGGATATGCGCTTGCATTTTCATTGGCATAGTATAAAGCCATGTAAATAATCTTACAAAGAGGACACAAAATTTTATTTGTATCCTTTGATGATTAAATAAACTCATATAAATTGAAGTTTAACTAATATTGATTTAAAGGGACACTATGACATGTGTTGTTAACCTACCTAGTGAGCAACTTGAATATGGCCATGGGACTCAAGTGGAAAAATGTATGAGATGCTTTTATTATTGGTGCCTTGGTACCTTGGAAGGATTAACCAATAAGTGTGTATACTCGATGGTATAATATTGTCCTCTTTTAAGAAAAATCAGCATATAAATCAAAATGTACAAATGGATTAAGAAAAAAACACTTAGTTGAGGGTATATTTTAGTATACGTGCACTCTTAAATATTACAAAATTATTCCAAATTGATCAAATTAGGGAAAGGCATCTACTTAGAAGGAAAAATTATATTTTAGTGCTTAAGTCAAAAATATTTTCAACACCATTCTTGGAGCTATGCATATTCATCTTTTGGGATTTAAATATCCACTCTTCTAGGATAAGCTTCTATATTTATAGGGAAGACTATGACCTAGGAATAGGTAATGAACTAGATTAAGATTTTACACTTAAGTCTCCTTGTCATGTTCTCTAAGACTTGTCAAATACTATAGTTTACCTTATAATTTTGGATTGTGAAATAACATTAAGAGCTTATCCCTTCACAGTATTAAGGACAATAATAATTTAGCAATTCATTTCTCAATTGGGTTAATGGATTATTTTGTGGCTTTTGCTACCATATTTAATCTAATCACCATCATCTTGATATTGCTCATTTTTGTGTCTTCTCAAATTATTTTTCATTAGAAATTATTTTAATTTATGGAATGTATCTTATCATTAGACTTAGAAATTGAGAAGGTTGAAATACATATTTTTTCTTTGGTATTTGATTTTAACAATAATTTGAAATAGTTTTGAAATTTATGCCGAGGGCGTATCCAATTTGAAAGAGAGCAACCGAACTTTTAAAATCAACTGTTCACCTCTCTCTACAAACCTGGCCTACAATTGAACTGATTTCCCTCGTTGATCATCTTCTACAGCGGATGTAGACATCGTACGAATTTATGCGACTAAATGCCAGTGCTGGTTTTCTAAGTAATGTGTGCTTAGAAAATGCATTTTTCTAGCCGGATTTATTTAAAGGTCATAACTTTCCTATCATCACTTGATTGATAAGATAGCAGGTGCTCATTTTCATTTTAATAAACATACTCTAAAACCCTCATCACAACCTTATTTGCAGGTTGTAGCTCACGAAATTGGAGAAGTGAAAGGTCAATACCAGCGAGGAAGAGTTTGAAGGAGCGGCAGGGAAAGCAGCCAAAAAAATGACAAATAAGCTCATTTGAAATTTGTAGACATGTCTGGAATATCTTTCAATGTAGTCCAACAATAAGTATACAGAAAGAATTTAGAAGCACACCATTTTTAATTTTTTTTACAGTGCATAAAGCAAGCCATCAACACCTTGGGGTTTGGGGTTTGAAGAGTATGAAGAACCCTTAAAGATTTACTTGCAAAAGTAGAGAGATAAAGCGAGAGAAGTGTCTATGGCCAAGTACGGATATCACCAGTCCAAAGATGCCAATGACTCTGAAAACCCTAATCCTAATGCTAATTTTAGCCCCAACTATAGTTGTAGTTACAATTTGCTAAGATACTATGGCAGAAACGAAACAGATATGCCAATATAGGGAGTTCTTTTTAAGTTTTCCTACTTCTTTGGTGGTGTATTTATTTTTTTTCCTAAAAGGGTTTGTGACATGTGTGGTGGTATTGAATACGGTTCAGGTGGAGCAAGAGAGGAGGCTCAAATATTTGGGTTCGTTGAAGGCGGGCGTGGAGACAGTAGACCAGACCGTCAAGACCATTGTGGGGCCTATTTATTTCAAGATCCAGGGGATTCCCTCTGAGCTTCTCTACTTTGTTGACAACAAGGCTTCCATTTCATTTTCTTTATTTCATTCCTCATCTTTCTATTAAGCTCATCCCTCATTTTTGTGTGACTTGATTTGAACTAATCACCTAATTGGTCAAAGTACAAAGGAGCATTGGTCTATTGCATGCTAGATTGCCTCTTTAAAGCATATTATTGGCTTATTAGGATGTTATTGGTCCATTGTGTTCTAATAAGCAGATCATTTGAATCAATGAATTGGGTTAAGCCTAGATGGAACTGATAATGCCTCAGTATCTTGATTGTAGGTCCTTAGTCCTCTTTAGTATCTTGTTCGCATTTCTAGAGCTTTTCTATGGGTCCTGTTAGGCACTTTCTTTGGTATCTTTCAAAAGGAAGTGTGACTTCAGACATTGTCTCACTCAGAGGGCATTTTTTTTTGGTTCAATGTTTTGGATATTTTGAATTTTGACGAATTTTTGACTCTTCGATAGGCAGGATCCTTGGGCACTTTTGTATTGAATTTCTTCTTTGAGTTGAGCATGTCTTGTTGCTTGATGCACACTGGTAACTACTCCAATTGATAGACCTTAAGCAGCCTTTATCTTTCTTTTAGGCTTTGAATGTCCCAAATAACGAAAAATTGAACCTGATGTTTACTTTCAGCCACTCTTGAAATCTCATATAAGGTCACATTAAAAAGTGAATCTAAGTATAGTCCCTCCACCTTGTGAAAAGCTGTAATAACTATAAGTACCTTATATACATGTATCTACTGTACAGTTTCTCATTTTTATTTCCTTTTTGAGTATTTTGTATTTTCACAAGCTTTGTGTTTATCTACATGGATGATGAATGTAGGGCTGGACAAAACAGAAATTGGCAGCCAGAGACCTCGTTTGTGTGTGGAGTCAACAAAGGTTCCACTTCCCCTCTTCTATCAACCATTAACTTTACAATAGTCTTCCAACAGTAAAGGTGAAATTACCTTAAAGTGGGGTACTATTGCATGAAATAGTGAGAAGGAAGTTTTAGTTCAAAATGCAAGCTTTAAATCTATTTCCATGCAAAATTCAACTACAAAATCTTTGGATAGTATTCAAGACAATTATAGCAAATCATGTAACCCAAAAAATACTAAATAAAAAAAGTCACTCATCACAAACAACGACTATGGATATTATATGTTCCTACCCACTTCTAAATTGGCCAAACTAACTTGTCCACATTGTATAAGAGTTAATAACTATATTCAGAGGTTTGAGAATGATATCCATAATTAACAAACACAATTTATTCTATGGCTGATTTTGGCAAGTGAAGAACTAGAAACCAAAATTGAGAAAGCACAAACAAAAGTTTTAATATAAATGAAGAGGAATAAAACATATACTTTAAAAAATATTGAAGCTTCTGGGATAAAGCTATAAATTATGTCTTAATCTTAATATGCTCAAATTGGATAAGAATTGTTGTTTTACTAGACGAAATTACATTTTGGTTACAAAATTCAGATCCCAAAACTCAACCTAATATTTGGTTTGAACTAATCCCTTTTTGTGCCAATTGCCAAGTAATGAGGCCTTTGAGGACTTGATCTATAAGCTTGTATCTATAGGCATGATAATACACCAAGTTGCATCAATTCAATGGATGATTGACATTTCTATCTAAACCATATGCCTTGGGAATAATTCATAATATTTCATAGACACATTTGTATCTATATTTTGCACCCCGATAGAGCTTCCTAATACAGCTTCTTTCCAATGGATATTTTTTTCTAGATTTACTCTACAACATCACCTCATTAAACACAAATGACCAATTTTGAAAATTCTGAGGAACTTTTTGCAAGATAAAGGAATATTTTAAAGGTGAATATGATAAGTGTTTGTGATTTTGAAATCAAATAAATATTGCAAAAAATGAGAAATAAGTGTTTGGAGTTGGAACCTTCAAAGAAATTAGTGCTTGAGTGAGGATGGCTTTGTCAGAAATAATATGAAACAATAGGGAAGATTTCTTAAGAAAAATGGGAACTGGAAAGAAAAGTAACTTTAGGTAGCAAAACTTCTACAAACTCTTAGAAATAGTACCGGGGGCTTTTAGAAATTTCCAAAACTCCAAAGTAGTTAGAAATGCTTCTCGGAATGTTGGAAAAGTCTCTCAGCAGTTCAAGGCCTTCTAAAGAAGAGTTGAGGACAGGGAGACATTCGAAATCTTTATATCTTTGAAACTACTTCTAGGATTCAGAAACCAAATTCATATCAAAATGAATTGGCATAAACACTACTAGTCTTGCTCGATGGTTGTATGGCCCATTATCATATAGGGTACAAAAAGGAAGTTAGGTGTGAGTTATGGGTTAGTTTTGATGGCGAAGATAGCCCTTAGACAAAGCTTCCTAGAAATAAGAGCTCTATGCATGTTAATATGGAATTAGCATTCCCTTCCTGTGCTAGAAAAATCAAAAGATCAATTTAAAAATGTTTTCAATCCTTAATAAGGAATACTTCCATGCTTGCTTCAGAGTTAAATCTTTAAAGAAAATCCAAAGCACTAGCCGCTACGAAACAAGGGCATGCCCACTACTTCTGAACTTTTAGGGGCTCTTTCTGGAAAGTACTGTAATTCCATTGATTTATTCATGGCAAAGATAAGAAATGGGTTCATTTCTTTAATCCCACTTCTATTTTCTCTTTCCCATGCAACATATTTACCACTTGGGTTTTTAGTTGCATCCATAACTGGACTCATCGTATAAAGAATATATAGAATAGCATGTTTGGAATAGAAACATACAATTAAGTTAGTGAATAGAACTTTTAGCCTCAGATATTTTAAACATATGCAAACAGTTCTTAAACTGTAAACTTATGTGAAATGTGAACACAAGGGTTAATTTAAATTTGACTAAAAAGTAAAACTCAAAAACACAGACCATTAAAATGTACAAATAATAACAGTATCCAATACGACATGGTTTTAAGAATAGTATTTAATCCATCACGGTTTTAATAAAAAGCATCAAATACATGATTTTAGGCATGATTTACCATATCGAATACAAAATGATTTTAGCCATGATTTTACAAAACAAGGCATGGTTTGTAGAAGGAGAACTAGAAATAACATAGAAAAGGGAAATATACAGCATACCAAATATACTCAAAAAGGCCATATTTGATTAGCTCTTTGATTTCATGTTTGTCAAAACCCATGTAAATGGTGTGATCCCCTGCCTCAAGTCTGGCCTTGAAATAGAACACCATCTTGATTGAATTTGCTACAAAAAGAGAAAAGAAAACAAATCCACTTGGAGAATGATTCAAATATTTTCTCACCCAAACTGGTATTCTTCCTCAGAATTTATAGGACACCTAGATGAGAATTGAATGCCACCAGGTTGATTTTGGCCTTTATAATTTGTGGGCTGAGAGGGATTTGGCCTAAAAAATAATTATTCTGATTCATAAAGCTCAATCCGAATAAACGATTTGGGTCCTATCTTGCTCAAGGGTCAAAGAAGATGAATACTATGCCTTATTCTAATCCTTTGGATTCCTGGTTCCTACATTATTTAGGAGAGAATAACTTTATGTATCCAGACAACAATACAATGTACAATGCCCAGATTTTGAAACTTATGTATTGTGAGAACTATGAATCAATGGTGAGGATCTGCTCCTACAACTTTGGGGCACGTTCTCGCCCTTAATGCTACAATGATTATAAATCATCTGTTACTTTATGAGACAAGAAAATAAAATGAATTTCATATGTTTATTTTTATACTAAAAAAATAAACTGTATAAATTCATATGATATGCAATATATATTAATTTTATTTAAAATAACTGAAATTGAATACTTCAGAATGTTTGCATGAGTATTCCATATCTTTGAGTGTAGGGGAGCAAATAAGCTATTGTATGGTAAAGAGAAAACTTATATTTCAAATTCAGTGGGTTCCTTAACTTTATCAAATGAAGGAAGAGAGTTGCAACCTGCTAAACCATGGAAGCAAGAACAATAAGCTAATGAGAACCTAGTCTTTGAAGCTTATTCAATGTTTTTGGATTTTTATGTAGAATTTGATTTCTTTTTATTATTAACAATTTCAGATTTAGTTTAATATAGATGCATTTTGCATTTTCATCTTTGATTGATTTGGTTTCATGTATTACATCATTTAAACTCTGAGTTTTATGGGAATTTCATCCTCATTGTATTCAGGGCAGAGGATCGAGTATTAGTTTTACATAGAATATTTCTCATTTTTTCTGCGCTCCTTGAAATGACAAGCATTCAAGTGCCCTATTTTGGCCTTTTCTCTAAAATCAAGTAAGAGTAGACTCCAAAATTGACTATACATTCAAGATTATTTGATAAATGACCTACTAATTGACCTCATATACTTGACAAATGAATGTAAAAAATAAATAGACCAAATTTTTCCCTAATTGACCTTCTCCACCTATTTGGCGTACCCATTGCACACCAAGGTGCAATTGCTAGTTATAGGAGTTGCAATAATGGCATTATATTGATAATTATATTAAATGATATCATATAGGTTAGTAAAGTTCTTGATAATTCATCTCAAATTAGATGGTAACAACTTAGAATATTACATCTAATAGTGGAAAAAGAATCTTGTGTAAACATTATGTTAATAGTCCAAGGCTGTGAAAAGTGAGGAGTCAACCTAGTGTGAGTTGATGGTTATTTGGTTCAATATATCAATTCTTATGTATATCAAATTTGTATATTTAGTCCAAGATTAATCTATAATTTATGTGAATGAGGACATAAGATATTATGATAGTGATACAATAAATTTAAAAATCATAATATAATATGATCGCATTCTATTATGTACCTATTTAAGTTACATCTTATGATTGAACTTAATTATATTTTAAAATTTAGTCTAAGTTATAATTATATTTCATGAATGCCTTGTTTTGATGCCTTACTTCTAGGAATGGACAATAGTGTGTATGGTGTTAAGCTACTGCCCTAAAGTTGAGTTGATATTAAGAAAAAATACTCATATGCATGGATAAATATTTTAAATTCCTTTATAGGTTTTATCCCCCCCCTTGTCTTTCTAATATATTTTAAAGTTTTCAATTTTGTACAGAAATGAGGAAGCTAAGTCAATTTTATAATTTCTAGTAATAATTTTGTTAAACTATTAAATTATATTGGTAATTAGATAAATTTTAAAATTTATTAAGCTATTATGAGTTTACTAATATGTTAGGTTCCAAAACCTTATTGGAGAAGCATTTCTTTCTAAATTGTGTGGATCATTTACTAAGTATAAGAGCCTCAATATTAGACCTACTATGTGAAATTGAAGGAGGGGGTACTATAGTTGCATTGGAATTTATTATGATTGCACACTAACCAAGACAAAATTACAACTTAAATAGGTGATGCTATTGATATTAAGTTAATAAATAAACTATCTAGATAATAATATAGTTTAAAATCTCCTAGTAATATCTCATTTCTAACGATTAAGGTCATATTTAATACAAATTACAATGTATGAATACAATCTAGAGCATGATCTAGACAATCATTATAATATTGGATTGCTTGATCTATAATTAAAACCTAAGGTTGAGATTACTCTTATTATTATTTGTATACCTTGATATGATTATCTAATGAGCATAGTGTTGTCAATTTTCTTGAGTGTGACTCAAGTAAGGAGCATGCTTAAGGAAAGTTCATAAGTATTGTTGTAAGCCTTCAAGATCTTAGATAATTTTCTTTGGCCTTATGGATGCATGTTAGGTTTCATCCAGGAGGATTCCTATTTGATTATAATACTTGGTTTTATAGAATCATATTATAGTGGGACCTCTCTTGGAACCATGTCAAGGATTTTACATAATTTATGCATGGTAACAATATGCTAACTACTAATTTATAGGGACATACACTCTTTACCAATCTCCTAATAATAAATTGGGTTAAAGGTTTTCTTAGCAACCTTGTACATAGAAATGGGTGGATAACTATGCCTAGAGATATATATCTTGGATAACATTACTATTAACAAAACCTAGTTAGCCCTTATTCTCATGTGTGAGAGTACTTATGAGACTTTTTCCCCGTGGAAGAAAAAGAAAAAGAAAATAGAATAAAAGTAAATAAGTAAATAAATATAAGAACTAATGTAATAGTTCTAGAAAGAAAATGCAATAAAATAATAATTAGAGTTTTCACGGGATGTAATTATTATTTGTAAAAGGGTGTGTCGGTTGGAACTACCCTTTGTGTTGTATAAAACCCGTGAAAACTAAATTATTGAGGGACGGAAAAAGAAGAAGAGAAAATAAAGTGGAGCACATTGCGGGAATAGGGTTTCAAGGTTAGCAGGCTGTGAGTAGGACGGAGAAGGGGCACTCCTACAGTGGGTGTCCAACCTGGGGTACAAGTGCGTGCACTCAGGACGGTCCTGGCCAGGGCATGGTTTTGTGGCACGAGTGTTGAGCATTGTTCCAGTGGAACCAACACTCGTGTAGAGCAACAAAGTCTACTTTCCTCCCAGACTACTCACAGACGGAAGAGGCTGAACCAAGGACCATTCTAGCAATAGTTGGGGATTTCTTCTGCACATTTCAAAGATAAGTGTTAATGCTGATAAATTATTTGAGCAATAAATTTGTTTTAAACCCTTTGAGTTTTTTGAATTAATAATTTATTTACGACATGATTGAATGTATTTGAGTGAAATTGTTTTTGAAAAGGAAAAAAAGGTTTTACAGGGACCTGAAACCACAGAGTTTAAACAACAAGAGATAGACAGAGAAAGGACAAACAACCGGACAGCTGTCCCAAAGAAGGAAAAGACAGCAACAAAAGACAAAAGGGCCCTAAAAAGGGACCACCCAAAAAACCAGCAAACAAAACATTACATTACTCCAAGGTGTTAAGTAAATCCTCGGCTTCCTTTTCAACATTCTGCATGTCCTGTAACCCCTGCTTGAGAATTTGGACCATATGAGATGAAGTCGGGGTCTTCCTCTTGATGTTAGCCCTGGTACGAGTCGAAATCCCTTCACCAGCCGATCTGCTGCCACCCCTGTCCGCATCCAACTCCACAACCAGCGATCCCTTTTGGTTTTTTTCAAGCTTTTCCACCATCGCATTGATGATGATGGTGTTATGCCTTGCAATTTTATGATTGTTAGCAACAGTAGCCCTAATGTTTTGTTCAATCTTGGACATGCTGCACTCGATGCTAGCCAATCTATCCTCCTGTAACTGCTGTCTTTTCCTCGGTAAAGGAGTTTCCTGTTCATCATTGTCTCCACTGTTCCCACTAATTTTCTGCTCCATATCCTTGACCTTGTTGCTTATGCCGGAAATGGTTCAAAATGGCAAAGTGGTAACCATAGACTCTGGTAAAGCGCCCGTCAACCGTGATATATTCCATAACAACTCTTAAAACTTTCCTCCAAATAGATTTGATGGACTCCACATCAAAGTAGCTATTAGCAACCTTCACCATCTTCGCTTTCTCCTTATCTTTTTTGGGAAATTTAATGACCGCTTCATCAGAGAATCGTCGGTCCCGGTAGAATTTGACACCCTCAGTAGAAAGACCAGTTATCTCCCCTATTAAGTCCTCACTCAGCTTAACATTCCTGCCAAACAACACGATCTCTCCATTTTTCTAGTTTTTAACAAAATAGTTCAGAATCCCCTCATCCGTACCATGAAGCTTTTCCATATATGGGACTAAACCCCCCTTTTCAATTCTTTCCCATGCTTTAGCATTCTTTCTGTGCTCCTAGAAATTGCTCGGCTCCGCCCATTTTCTTTCTCCACCCATAATCAGCTCACTGTCAATAAACACTGAACAGTTGCTCTGGGTCCCGTTTAGGTATTTTTTGTCGAACACCCAGAAAGCGTGCCACAGACCCTTCTTAAAAAAGAAAATGACGTCGGTCCCATCAAATCTAATGAAATCGATGTACCTGATCTTTATCCGTTTCATTATGACTAAGATTGCCTTCTCTTCCATGCACTGAATCATAATAAATTAGCGCTTTCACTTCAGGATGAATGTAGTCATTCTTCCTCCACGTGTTTTCCCCACCCTTCCTTACCCCTTCATTAGCGAAGAAATCCGCCACCCTATTGGCTTCTCTATAGGTGTGGGAAACATTCACTTTATCAAATTTGCTTAATAAAGTTCTCGTGTCTTCGATCCATTTTTTGATGGTCCACGAGGGGGGGGTAAGCCCAAGAATGCAATTTATTATATTCAAAGAATCGCCCTCCAGCCAAAGATGTTTCGTGTTGATCTTGAGGGCTAGACTGACCGCATGAAAAGCCCCAACTGCTTCCGCGACATGATTAGTTTGAATTCCAATGTCCACAGCAAAAGCCGCAATAAAAGCCCCCGTGTTGTCCCTTAACACACACCCACTACCAGCTTTCCCAGGGTTACCTTTAGCCGCACCATCAAAATTGGCTTTCACCCAGCCCAAAGGCGGCATAGACCAAATAGCATTATCTCTCCCACTCACTCCAGGTTTGATTATATTTGATCCAACTAATTTAGAATTCCATTTTTCGGCCATAGCAATATCAAAAGGAGACCAGAAAGCTTTCTCGAACATTTTTCCAGGAATTAAGGATAAAATTTCCTTTATAGCCCTAACAATTTTAGCAAACAAATCTCCTTCCGACATTTCTTTATCCCTAAACACTCTATTGTTCCTTTCCTTCCATATATTCCAAGACACAAAAGGAAGAATAAAAGACCATAGCTTTCTCACAAAAGGATTTTTAGAGGGAGCTTTCCATTGAATGAAAAAATCTTCGACAGAAGCAGGAAAAACCCACACCAGATCAAGAAGCCCCAGTAATTTATCCCAAATATTCAACACAAAAGGACAATGAAGGAAAAGGTGATTAACAGTCTCGGCTTCATTCCTGCACATATAACACCTGTTTGGTAATTGAATTCCTCTTTTTCCAAGATTGTCCAAGGTGAGAATCTTATTCTGTAGCATAATCCAGTAGAAAATATTGATTTTCGGAGTCAAGTGATTAATCCAAGCCTTAGCCCAAAAGGGAGGAGGCTCCTTCATACAAACCAACATAGAAGTGGCAGAGGCAACTGAAAAAATACCAGATGGATTGTCTAACCAGATAGCAGTGTCCTCCATCTGGTCTTGAGCTGGTCTAAGGGCTCTAAAAGCCGATTGAACAGGGCCAAGATCCAGACTAATGGTCTTCAAATCAACCCAATCTCTGTTCCTCCAATAATCTTTAACTAAGATTCCAAATTCCTTTTTACAATCATTCATCCATTTACTAAATTTCTCTATTCTGATTAAAGGATCTTTAAAAAGCCACCTGTCTTCCCAAAACCTGACTAAATCTCCATTTCCAATCACCCATCCAATTCCCATTTCCAAAAGCTTTCTTCCTTTACCCATATCATTCCAACAGACTGACCCACAAGGTAAAGAAGAAGAGTTTATAATTTCATTTAAAGACTCATAATTATTAAAATATTTAGCCTTTAAGGTATCACACCATTCTCCATTTAAAGTAAGAGTTCTCCACAGCTGTTTAGCAAGAAGGGACATATTCAACACTTTAATCTTCCTTAAACCCAGTCCCCCCCTTGATTTGGGTTTACAGACCAGATCCCATCCAACAAGTGGCATTCTCTTCTTGTCCTCCACTCCGGACCATAGAAACCTTTTCTGAATTTTTTCAATGGCCTCCGCATATTTAGCAGGGATTTTAAATATACTGAGAGCATAAGTAGGAAGATTTTGCAGAGAAGCCTTAAGGAGCTGGACTTTTCCTGCTTGACTAAGAAGAGCTCCTTTCCAACCCGAAAGCTTCTTAATGAATTTTTCAACCAAAGAAATCCAGAACGATTCCGAAGGTTTAGAACAAAGAGGTAAGCCAAGATAGGTTGACGGAAGAGACTCAACACGACATCCAAGGATACGAGCAAGTTTGATTTGTCTATACTCTGGAGTATTGAGGAAAAAAATGGAACTCTTGTCCCTGTTGACAACTTGTCCAGAGGTAGATTCATAAAGGTTCAAATTTTTTTAAATGTCTTAGCTTCAGTCACAGTAGATCTTCCCATAAGGATGGTGTCGTCAACAAATTGCTGATGGGAACATATGAGAGGAGAAGAGGACGGTTTTAGGCCAACTAAGGATCTTTGATCAATAAGCTTTTTAATATTTCTCCCTAAACTCTCAGCCAAGATAGTAAACAAAATAGGAGAGATAGGATCTCCCTGTCTAAGGCCTCTGGATGTCTGAAAAAACCTTGATGGTGATCCATTCACAATGACAGCAGAAGAAACTATCGAAACAAGCTGGTTCACCAGTTGGATGACTCTGTTATTAAAACCAAACTTGTCCATAATTTTAAACAAGAAATCCCAATCAACCCGATCATAGGCTTTGGAAATGTCCAGTTTAAGAATAAACCCTTCAGTTTTCAAAGCCATTAATGAATGTAAGTTCTCATGAACAGTAACAACAGAATCCATAATATACCTACCTAGCACAAAACCATTCTGCTGCGGAGCAATAATTTGGGGAAGCACATAAAGCATTCTTGCAGTCAACACCTTCGAAATAATTTTGTAAATAGAATTACATAGGCTTATTGGCCGAAAAGCTTGAAAATCTGAAGCCCCAGGTTTTTTAGGAATAAGGACCACAAAAGTAGCATTCAGTTCTTTTAACAAACGTCTTGATCCAAAGAATTCCTTGACAGCGTTCACCACATCCGGCTCAACAATTTCCCAAAACACTTGGAAGAAGAATAAAGGAAAACCATCAGGTCCAGGAGCTTTATTACCATCAAAAGAGAAGACAACTTTCCTTATTTCAGCTTTGGAAGGAATAGCAGTGATTAAAGAATTTTCATTTTGACCAATCACTTGAGGTATAGCTTCAATCAAGGAATTTTGAGCTTCAGTAACAATCTCTCCATTACATGAAAGAAGGTTCTTAAAGAATAGGACTGCTTGTTCCCTGATATCATCTTCCTCCTCAAAACTAGTCCCATTGTAAACAATATGAGTGATTCTGTTAGCAGCCCTGTGTTTTGAAGCAGTCAGGTGAAAAAATCTGGAATTTCTATCTCCCTCAGTCAACCAAGACACCCTAGATCTTTGACGCCAAAACACTTCCTCTTTAGCAATTATGTCATGCAATTGAATGAGGAGTTCATTTTCTTTTTCTCTGAAATTGTCAATGTATCCCCATTTCTGGATTTTAAATTGAATCTCCTGAATTTTGCCCTGAATTTCCGTTTTGGATCCAAAAATATTCCCAAAAGCATCCTTTTTCCATCTTCGCACATTCGTTTTCACTTCCTTTAATTTTTTAGCAATCCTAAACATAGCTATGCCAGAAACATCTATATTCCACCATCTGCGGATTTCCTCAAAAATTCGAGGATGAGAAAGCCAAAATTTTCAAACCTGAAAGGGAAGTTCTTTTTCACCTTGGTAGGATCCGCCAAAAGACAAATGGGAAAATGATCAGATCCAACCCTTGATAAGGCTCTCAAAGCACAAAAATATTCTATAAACCATTGGCCAGAAGCTAGGGCCCTATCAAGCCTCACTTGGATCAGATCAGGCCCTAATCTCCTATTAGTCCAGGTAAAAGAAGCTCCTTGAAGGTCTAAATCAATCAAGGCATTGTTATTTATGAAGTCGGAAAGGCCAGATTTACTATCCCAATTGACTTGAGAACCCCCAAATTTCTCAGCATTCAAGAGGGGAGTATTGAAGTCACCCATGACCAACCAGTGTTCATTGGCCAAACATCTACGATAACCAGATAACTCTAGCCAAAAAGAATTTCTAGCATTCTTACAATTCGGGGCATATATATTGGAAAGGACCCAACAAAAATTGTCTCTTATGTGGGTGAATCTAGTAGCCACAACATTACCATTCTCCATTAAGGGTTCACCTTTAATAAACAATTTATTCCAAAAAGTAACTATACCTCCCGAAGCTCCCGCAGAACTATTTCCATGAGCCCCACAGTTCTGAAATTTTTTTAAGATTTTCTACTTTATCTTTAGGCATTTTAGTTTCTTGAATAAGAAGAATATCGGGTTTATGATCCCTAACAAAATTTTGCAAAACATCCTTTTTATGACGGCTATTCAGCCCTCTTATATTCCAAGACATTATTTTCATTTCTTACCTGGTGATTGAAGTATCTCCGGGATGGTCATTTGGATACCATCCGCAATATCCTGAAGGCTACCTTGCTCCCTTTGCCATTTTTCAGATTTTCTTCCCAGGTAAGGTTTGGACATCCCACAATCGGCCTTGGCTCTAGTTCTGGTGACCATACCACTAGAAGATTCCTTCACCTTCTTTTTTTCTTTTTTGGATTTTGAATGTGAGATAACCTCCTCCCATTCAGTTTCATCTTGGCTTTCCAGTTCTCTACCAAATTCCCCATCCTTCTCAGGTAACAGTCTCTGGTCCCAAGGGAGGGTATCCATTAAACCATTCTTGGTTTCTGGAGTATTGAGATTAGGTGTTTTCATATTCATACTTTGGATCTCATAAGTGTCCTTCACTACTTTCAGATTGGCTCCCTCCTGAGACTTAACCCCATTAGAGCAAGGGTTATTAAAAGGAACAGGGGCCGGAATTCCTATTTCCAGGGATAAACCCATAATGGGTATTTCCTCCAGCCCAGGAACACTCATACATCCATCCGACAACAGAGGAGAGGACAGAACTAAACCCGAAACATCATTTCTGGCAGCAGCCATCTCCAGAGTTTCCCTGGCCCCCTCCTCGGAAGGAAAGCCATCCTTTCTTTCCCCAGGGGGGAGACGAAATATTTGGGATCCTTAGGAACCTGAGAGCAGGTTCCTTCAGACTCAAAGCAAGCATCCTCGTTCAAGTGTTTATGAGTATCCTTCAAGTTTTGAGGGGAAGTACATCCTTCAAGATTCTCCTTCGAATTTGGAACAGGCACAAGCTTCACCTCCTCAGATTTTTTTTTCCAAACATTCTTAGGGTTGGCCACTTTCTCCTTTTCACTTTTATTATTCAGCGGACATTTCTTAGCCCAATGCCCAGATTTTTGACATTTGAAACAAACAAAGGGTGTTGTTTCAAATTCAATAGCTTGCTTCCACACCCCTAACTTAGATTGGATGTCAATCGAGGAGGGAAGATCAGCATTTTGAGAAACCCCAACACAGATTCTAGCAAAGACCAACCGCTTTCTTGCCGCAGTCATTGAGTCAATGGACAGAAGTTCTCCAAAAGAGCTAGCAATCCCGTTGAAGATATCAGTATTCCAATACTCCAAGGGAAGACCAGGCAATCTAGCCCATACTGGCACCATTTCAAATATTGAATCAGATAGATCTACCCTAGAAGACCATTTCTTCAGGGCCAAGGAAGACTTTCCGATAATCCAAGGACCACCACTACGAACAGCCCTAGAGTCCTCTTTACAGGAGAACTGAAAAGCAAAGAAACCTCTAGGGAGCGCCGCTACCGAAACCAGACCACTGGTTTTCCATTTATTCTTGACAAACTCCCTTACCACTTCAATATTAGGCCTAGGACCCAAAAATTTACCAACCAAAACATTCTCCATCCTAGCAATATTGTGGTCTATGATTTCATCCGGCACAGATATAGAAAACTTTCCAGACCCCGGATCAGAAAGGATACGCACAGGGGGAAAAGAAGATTTTTCATTTGGCTTAAAGCCAAACAAAGAAGTCCACGACTTACCTTTTTCACCCTCCTTGACCGACACATCCACGACAACTTTGGGAACAGAGGATCCATCCTTTCCACCTGGATCCACCTGGATTTTTCGTGGACGTCCTTATCATCAGAATCCGACTTACCTTTATCTGGACCTGAAGTGGTCTCCGCATTCGCCTGAGATTCCCTCGAACCCCCGCCCCCCACACTGTTCGAAGATTCAAAACCTGCTTTTTCCCCTTCACCGCACAGTTCACGCTCCCATTGTTAACGCTTACTTAAGAAGAAATTACCCATTTTGAGTGAAATTGTTGATCAATTCATTATATGCAATTTAATTTCAAAGTCTTTAATTGAGCTTTAAATATTATATTAAATTTTTGTATGAAATTTTATTTTTTTAATCTGTAGAAATCAATTTAAAACATTGCATTTAAATTTGGGAATTAGTCTCATTTCATTTGGTATCAGATCCTTTCTGATCATCAATTAATTTCGTTGCATTTATTTTTGAAATATATATATATATATTAAAAATAATAATAATAATAAATAGATAGATTAGATTTTATAATAGTTTAAATTGATTCTTATATTTATTTTTTTATCAATTATTTATTATGTTCAAAAGTTAAATAAATAGATAAGCTAGATTTTATAATAGTTTAAATTGATTC
Organism: Sequoia sempervirens; assembly: GCA_007258455.2. NCBI lineage: Eukaryota > Viridiplantae > Streptophyta > Pinopsida > Cupressales > Cupressaceae > Sequoia > Sequoia sempervirens. The sequence continues at coordinate 25,183 of VDFB02373596.1, forward strand.
TTGATTTCTTTATCAATTATGTATTATGTTTAAAAGGTTAAAATATTTAAGGATATTTACTCTTTTTAAATTAAAATTTTAATAATAAAATTACTCATTTACTTTTAACCTTTCAATTTCTTTATTCACAATTTGTTTCATCATCTAAAATTACTCATTTACTTTTTACCTTTCAATTTCTTTATTCACAATTTGTTTCATCATCTAAAATTACTCATTTACTTTTTACCTTTCAATTTCTTTATTCACAATTTGTTTCATGGGATGATTCTTTTAAATTCAAGTTATCATAAATTTTCACGGGAAACTAATTTAAAAGAAAATAAAATAAAATTTCACTCAAACCTATTTTATTTGGAGTAACTTATGGTTTTTGAATTTACATCAAACTTCAAATTAGATATTTAATCATTTTTGTTTTCTTTTTCATCCAGTAAATTCATAACTGAATCTTATCAGTGCATTTTTTCTACTAGATTTAATAAACTGTATATTTTGGAATTGAGAAAAATAGAAACCTTCCATACTAATTTTCCTATCACATATGGTAGATCTCCAAATAGTTAGAAACTATTTATTTATTTATTTTTTCTTAATGATTAAAGCTTTCACCTTCTAATTACCATTCATAAATTTTGGGAGAGATAGTTTGTAATTAAATATTCACTTCCTAGAAAGACAAAACTAATTTTTTTACAACTGAGTTACAACCAACACAGATTTCCCCTGTCTTCACGATAGGGATTGAATACAAATAATTACTTCATATAAAGGAAATTATAGTAGACGTAATAAACTATCCATAGTGCACAAATGGAATTAAACGTAGGGTTAAAAATTTGTGAATGTTATGCTGCAAGAAAGTTGCTGCTGGAAACTCTTTATCGCTCTACAATTTACTATTTCAACGGGCTACTCACACATTACATTATCTGCAACTTCTGCGTTGAATCCTCACATACTAAAATTGGTTTTACATTGCATGGGACTTCCACACTAAATTTCTACGTATTATATTGTGCTGAGTCCTCACCCATCTGCTTTTATATCATTGTCCCTACATCGAACAACAACCACTATAATTTTTTCAACTGCGATAGGGATAATATTTTCTGCCATTATTTTACCAAAATCAAAACTCTTATCATCAATTTTAAAACACCATTATATAATCTATGTGAAATAAAGGATAACAAAGTTCAATCTCCACTGAGCTAGATTTCAAAGTTAAGTGTGCAAATTTTTAGTTGACATTCAAATATAATGATCACACATATATCCCAAGGCATTCTCTAAACCTGCATAAATTTCCTGAATGTGAAAGGAATAGTTTCAATCAAGAGACCATCGAATTAGTGTGCATAGTAATTTGTTGTCTTCACATAATTTAATATTATATTGGCAACGACATTAAATTTAACCCTCTAAATTGATTCACATTTTGAAACCTTAGTTTCACCCTTTTATCTTCTGAGTTTCCTTTTGCAAGTTTTAAAAAAATAACTTTTAAAACAATCAATATTGATTTAATTCCTTTACATAAAAAGATTGAACTACCACAATGACATTTGAGAGAAACCAAAAAGCTTATGAGAATTTGGAGAGGACCAACCAAGCATTAATGCAAGAAGTTGCATTAGCTGCCCAAGTACAACAACTTAGGCAAGAAGCACTAGAACAAAAAGGGCTAAACAATGTAGAACTATCAGAAAGCAAGAAGAGTTCAAATACAAGTAGGAAAAGAAGCAAAAGTAAATAAAAAAAATCCAAGAAATGACCAATATCATCAGAGGAAGACTCAACTTCCAAGGATAGCACTTCTCACACTTTCAAATCTGAATCCTTTGAAGATGATAATAGTAAACAAACACAAAAAGAATTAGACAAATTTGCTCAAAATATTAAATTACTAGAGTATAGTGGCAATATCGGCACTGGAGAGGAAGCAGAACAATGGCTAACCAACTTAGAAAGATACTTCGAATTGAAAAGCACTAGTAGTTATAGTAGGACCCAGATTGCCACGTATCAACTTAAAAATAGTGTCTTGAATTGGTGGCAAGATATAATTCGATCTCAAAAAATAAAAGCCAACAAAGTGAAATGGTCACAATTTAAACAATTGTTTTCACAAAAATACCTTTCTGATTTCTTCATACAAGAAAAGAGAACCGAGTTCTTTGAATTAAAACAACGAGGCCAATCAATAAATGAATACAAACAAGATTTTGAAAGGCGCAATAGATTTGTACCATTCATTGAAGGACATGATCAAATGGTTCGATTCATAAATGGTTTAAGACATGCATACCAAGCTAATGTGTGGTGTGTTAAACCCACCTCAGTAGATGAAGCAACCCAAATTGCGAAAAAGTTTGAAACACTTGATCAAATTTCAAAGCTAGGGAAAAGCATAAAAGAAAGCATAATGAATTTGGTCAAAATAAAGTCCATTGTCGATTCACCAAGATGGTTAGACCCAACCAAAATAAACCAACACCTCCTAAAATAAAATGTTGGACTTGTGGTGAGAACCATTACCAACGTTGTTGTCCTCACAGACAAGAAGACTATAAACCCAAAAAAAGGGCACCACTACCTCTACTCCACAACCCAACATGGAGATTTATGCAGCCATTGATGCAGGTATGGTGCATTTTCAACCCTCCTTAATTGAAATTAAAGTATTCATACATGGTCATCCCATTATCTTTCTTGTTGATTTTGGTAGTAGTCATAATTTTATCTATCCTAAAGTTGTCTCTAAACTAAAAATTGCATCTAAGTTAATTGAGCCCTTAGCAGTGGAAATGGCAGATGGTAGAATAGTAAAAAAAACTGGTACGCTTATTGAAAACTTAGAATTTGAGTTAGATAACTTTGTAACATGTGATCATTTTCATGTATTGAATTTTGGTAAATATGATGCTATTCTAGGTATGAGTTGGTTGGAAAGAAATAATAGCCTCCTTGGTTGTGAAAACAAACAAGTCATCATAAAATCTAACATGGGGACATGCCAAATTTTACAGGGGGAGAAAAGACCTCTTCACATTAAAACCATTTCAGTTATGCAAATCAAGCGTAGCGCTAGGAAAAATTGTAAGATATTTTGTGCTATGATTTTTCAAACAGGTGATAAATTCAAGTTAGACATCAATATCAAACCTATAGTGCAAGAATTCAAAGATGTTTTTCCTAAAGATTTAGATAGTCTACCCCAAAAAGATCTATAGAACATGCAATTGATTTAGTTCCCAGAGCAGAACCAGTTTCTAGAGCTCCCTATTGTCAATCTATCCCTGAATTAACATAATTAAAAATTTAGTTGACATAATTACTTAAGGAAGGAAAAATAAGACCAAGTGTCTCTCCTTGGGGTGCACCAGTATTATTTGTCAAAAAGAAAGATGGCACCATGAGGTTATGTATAGATTACGACGACTTAATAAATTAACCATAAAATATAAGTATCCCTTACCTCGAATTGATGATCTCCTAGATCAATTACATGGTGCTAAATGTTTTTCCAAAATTTATTTACAATCAGGATACCATCAAATTTGTATTAAAGAATCTGACATTTCCAAAACTGCCTTTCGAACATGATATGGTCATTATGAATTTGTAGTTATGCCTTTTGGTTTAACTAATGCACTTGCAACTTTTATGACCTTAATGCACGATATCTTTCGCCCATTTTTGGATGTGTTTGTAATCATTTTCCTAGATGATATCTTAATATACTAAAAAAATGAAAAAGAACATGAAAAACATCTTAGAATGGTACTAGAAACCTTACGAAAGAATAAGTTATATGCCAAACTTAGCAAGTGTGAATTCTTCAAATCAGAAGTATCTTACTTAGGACATGTTATTTTTGAAAAAGGTATTTCGCCCGACCATAAGGCAATTCAAGATTGGCCTATCCCAAAGGATGCACATGAAGTTAAAAGTTTCCTAGGATTATCTGGGTTTTACCGTCGTTTTGTTAAGAATTATTCCAAGATAGCTTCACCTTTGACCGATCTAACGAAGAAAGAACAAAGCTATAATTGGACTCCAGAATGTGATAAAGCTTTCCACACACTAAAGACTTTATTAACATCTGCACCTATCCTTTGTATTCCTAATTTTAGTAAGCCTTTTGTTGTGATCACTGATGCATGCGGCACAGGTATTGGCGGTGTTCTAATGCAAGATAACCAAGTGGTGTGTTATGAATCTAGAAAGTTGTTACCTACTGAAAGAAATTATCCAATCCATGATCTTGAATTACTAGGCATTGTCCATGCTTTAAAGGTTTGGCGCCATTATTTATTAGGGAATAAGTTTATATTAAAAACTAACCATCGTAGTCTCCAACACATCTTTACTCAACCTCACCTTAATATGAGACAAAGAAGATGGATGGAACTCTTAACTGAATATGATTTCACCATCCAATATGTTCCTGGAAAAGAAAATGTAGTGGCAGATGCCTTAAGTCGAAGACGATTATGTGTTAATGCCTTGACCCTTGAGAGAAGCCAATTTGAACAAGATATAAAATCCAAGTTACCTATTGATCACTACTTTCAATCCATTTATGAAGGCCTCCAAAACCCCTCCTCTAATGTCCATTTGAAAGATCGATTAGAGTCTTATTTTTTGAGTAACAATGATCTCCTTTATTACAAAGGAAGGTTGTGCATTCCCAATATACCTAAACTTAAATCTCAAATACTGAAAGACTCTCATGATATCCCAATAGTCGGACACCTTGGATTCCAAAAGACCTATCTCTCAATCAAAAGAAACTACTTTTGGCCTCAAATGAAGACTGAAATCCATACTTATGTTCAACAATGTTTAACTTGTCAAAAGGTAAAAGCGGAACAATGTAAAACTCCAGGCCTCTTGCAACCCTTGTCTATTCCGACTTGGAAATGGGAGTCAATTAGTATGGACTTCATTACTGGATTACCTCGAACATGTAAAGTACATGACTCTATTTTTGTAGTGGTGGATAGATTAACCAAGATGGCACATTTCATACCTATCAAAATAAAATCCTCTGCTTCTGATATTGCCCACATTTTTGTCAAAGAAATTGTTAGGTTACATGGTATTCCAAAGAACATTATTTCAGATCGAGATCCTAGGTTTACCTCCTCCTTTTGGAAATCTCTATTTGTAGAACTTGGTACTCATTTAAATTTTAGTACTGCCTATCATCCCGAGTTTGATGGCCAAACAGAATGGGTTAATAGAATCTTAGAAGAAATGTTGCAAATGTATACCATGGATAAACCTGGGTCATGGGAAGACTATTTAAACTTGGTAGAGTTTTCATACAATCAAGGATATCATTCCACCATTAAGATGTCACCTTTTGAAGCTATCTATGGCCGAAATTGTAATACACCCATTTCATGGTCTGATCTTGTCCATAAAGTTTGGTATGAGAATGAAAACTTGTTAGAGATGGAAGCCATTATTAATAAAGCCAAACAAAATATGAAGGCTGCCCAAGATAGGTATAAAAGTTGGGCAGATTCTAAGAGGTCTACTTGAGATTTTGAGGTTGGTGAGCATGTTTTTCTTA
>VDFB02373597.1:0-30623 GCA_007258455.2 Sequoia sempervirens
TTCGATATACTCTTTGTTCGCAGGTTGATAGGTACAGGACATCGACTCCACCTGATTTCACAGGTTTGAGCATGTCCATTGACCAACGGTAATTGATTGGGAGATAGTAGTTAGGTTTTCCGTGCCAAGTCATCACCCTAGTCATAGTGTGTCATCGAGTTGTAGTCGGATTTAGTTGTTTTAATGTTGTCCCTTTCACCTTGGTTATTTATTTAATTTCATATTATAAAGGTTATTAAATGGCGGGTGTAGTTAAAATGATGATTAAATATATCTGGTTTCAATGTTGAAATGTTAGTTATTTTGTTGATTAATTTAATTTAATTAATAAAATAATCTAATCTTGGATTAGATTTAGTTTATTGATTAATTAAGTCAATGGTGATAAATTGAATTAAGTTAGTTGTTTTGGCATTATTGGATATTTATATTTAAATTAAAAAAAATTAAAATATGTTTCAAATTGCACTTTTTGAAAATTAATATATAAAATAATTTCTTTACAAAATTTTGAATTCTTTTTGTAAAAGAATTTTTTAAATGCATGAAATTCCATCTGGAAAGCAATTTTGTTTTAAATTTTTTATAAAAAAATGAAAATATCTCCAAATTTGCAATAAATTTGGTGGATGGGATATTTTTAGGGGTTTGACTAAATTTGGGGAAACTCTATGAGAGCAAAGGGAATTTCATATTTTCTTTTAATTTTCAATTTGGTGGAGAAAAGATTTGTTGTGGCTTTGTTTTGGATTTGAAGAAGTTTGGATTTCTTAGGTGAGCTGGAAAACAAAATAAGATTTGGAAGCACCATTGGAATCTTTCAAGCTTTGGAGAAAAAACCAGGTTTCTCTCTATGATTTTGTTTTCATTTTGAAAGAGTTTTCAAATTTTATTATGCTGTTGGAAATTTTTTTAAGTTCTGTTTGAATTGCAAGGAAAACCCATGTCAAAATTGTTTCAAAACTTGCAAAAAAAATTCTGTTGAAAGCATGGAAAAGAAAACAAAGAAAAAATTCAAACCATAGAAAATAGAAAGATGAACCACAAGAATTTCTGTTATGAATTGAAATTAAGAATTTAGGCTTTCAAATTAATTTGTTGTGTAATTTGTTCTGTTGGAAATTTTTTTTGCACAATTTCTCTATAAAACAATGAATTTTTTATATATGTATGTATATATATATATATATATATATATATATATATATATATATATATATTCTGTATATATATATATGCATATGTCATATATTCATTTACATATATTATTCTGGGAATTTCTTTATTTTTCCCATAAGTTTTATTTCTGGTAAATAAACCCTGTTTTTTTTTTAGAACCTCTGTTTTTGTTCTCTGTCTGTGTATGTTTGTTTTTTTTTTAAAAGTGAAATTTAGAATAATTTTTTTTAAATTGTTAAGGAGACGTGGGGGGGTGGGCCTGCCCCCACAGTCGCCCCCCATGGGGAGGTGCTATGGAGGCAACATCGTTGCCTCTAAGGCAACAACGTTGCCCACACAACGCACCCCCAATGGGGGAGGTTGCGTGGGCAGCCTGGCCACTCCCTTTTGGGAGGGGCCCGCAGCCCTCATTATGTTTGTTTTAGATTTAAAAAATAAAAAGTTTTCATTAAATTATATATATATATATATTATAATATATATATATTATATATATATTATATATATATATATTATATATATATTATATATATATAATATATATATATATTATATATATGATATATATATATAATATATATATATATTATATATATAATATATATATATATATATATATATATATTATTTTAATATTTAAATAATTTTTTTAATAATTATTTATATATATATATTTATATATATATAAAATATGCATTTATTGTGTATATATATATAATGTATATATATACTTTATGTATTTTTAAATAATTTAATTAGTTGAGTTTAAATGGATATATTTAAATAATAGTTATATATTTAAATATATATATAAATTTGTATATACATTAAGTATATACTTTTATATATATATTTAATATATATGTGTATTTAAATATAATTTATTTTTAAGGGATTATTTATTATTGTAGTTGAAATAAGAATTGCTTTTTTTAATCAAATGACTTTATCTAGCAAGTTGATTTTGATTATTTAGTATGATTGAGAAACACAGAGTTAAATCAATAGTTTTAAATTTCTCAACGTTGTGAATTAAATCTTATTTATTTTTGGATAAATGCAAGTAACGTTGATTGAGTTGATTGGATTTAGGAAATCCTAACATTAGTTTATTTAAACTACCTGAAATGCTTTCTAGTGATGTTCTTGTTCATTCTCAGTGTTGGGCAATTGTGTCAATTGTTATGTAAGTCTTCCAGATTGGGTTTCCTTTGAAGTTGGGGGTTGTTGTATTGCCTTGGGTAGTGCATCTAGATCTATCATGTTGTTCTACCCAATTTTCATGAACAGGGATGGTTTGTACCTCCTTTGGAAGGAGTGGATTAGGTGTTTTGTTACCTCCAGTGTTTGGAGAGGGGTTTGACTTTTGTTGTCTCCAGTGTTTGGAGTGAGTTTTCTTTATGTGTTCCTCCTAGAGTTGGAGTGGTTTTATCGTATTGGTATGCACTTGGGATTCCCTTGGTGATTGGTTTTGTTTGGTGTGTTGTCAAGTAGAAGAGTGGATTCTGTTAGGGGCTAGAGCCCAAAGAGGTAAACTGGGAAACCTTCAGAGGTGGTTTAATCAAGTGATAACTAAAACAATATACTTAGAAGTTTAGGTAGTTTTTCACACTAATTAAGATAATTGAGCCTCACTCATGGACGCAAGTGCTCGTATAGGCTTGGGATGAGTGGGAAGGCCTGGAATGGCAAGGTCATCTACCTTGTCTTTACGAGAGGTATTTGATTCCGCATGAGTGAGTATGGGTGCAGGGCTTCGGTAGAGGCCACTAGGACAACTCATAGTGGGGGCCAGAGCCTATGAAGATTCCCAGAGGATATCCCATGACAAGTTGTGTGATGACACTCTTTCTACGACAATAGTTGGTATTTGGTTTTATGTGTATGGTCTTCTTATCATACCTGATCTGTTTTATTTTGGAAGCAATCTGACTTATGTCGGTGATGTTAGAGTTGTTCTTGTGTTATCCTTATGGTTTTTTGGTTCATGTGATTGGTTGTGTCAGTGTGAGTTAGCCTGTGTCTTGGGGTTGATGGTCTTGTCTAGGATTCCTTGTTACTATCTCCTAGCACGGGGGGTGAGCCTTCAGGTATCACATGGCTGGGTGGAACGTGTACCTTAATCCGTTGGGTCGTCTTTTTATTCGTGTGAACAAGATTTCCAGTTGGAGAGCTCATGGGATCCAGTACTTTCATGCTTTATTCTTTTCTATTATTATTGTAATTTATTACCCCTCTTGTATCGAGGTGGAATATGAAATTTGTAACCTTGTTTATTGGATTTGCCTCATTCGGGGAATGAGTGTTGTAATCATATTGTAAATTATATTATTGGAAACATGTGGTATCTCTTTTTCTTTGATGTAATTTATCATGTATGGAATGTATGCGTTCTTAATTTGTTAAGTAATTAAATGTGATGTTTTCAATTCATGTTTCTTGCTTGGGTTTTAAAGTAATCTCTATCTCGTAACCTTAGAGGTTGTTGGCAATGGGTAGTGAACTTGCATGTTATTTGTACTTAAACAAAAATAAATAAATAGTGCGTTTGAGTAGTAAATTGCAACTTCCTCTAGGGTTGCATGGTGGGGCATTACACATGGTATCAGAGCCCAAGTTTAAACACTGGGTACTCTGGGATAATGTGGAACCCATTAAGCTGTTAGTTGCATAGGTTATACTCTGGGCACTATGAGCTATGGAATTGACCTAGGTGCTTTGTTCGTTAGTTTATGTTTTCCTTTTGGGTTGATCACACTTGTCTACCCATAAGTTGTGAGGTGGTGTAGGTCCAATGGTGCAAGAAGCCAGTGGAAAGGGTAGGACCCTCAGTGTAGTGTGCAATGCACTGATATCCTTCCTACTGGAAGAATGCATTATGGACAATTGTGTAGTGTGTGAATTTGGTGTGTTGTGTGTGGTGGACGATAACCAGTTTTGTTGTTATTTCTACCCTTGCATGTCTTGTTGATTAATGCTTTGTTGGGGGTTAGTTAGGTCGCGAGCCTACCAAGAAGTTTGTTTTGATTGGTCCCCTTCTTGATGCATGGCTCTTTCATTGTGTAAAGGGTTGCGACCTTTGAGTGGTTCCTGAGTGTGGTTGGAGTGTGTTTGTTGGGTGTGTTCCAAGTGCTTGTTATGGCGAGATAGTCATAGGACCTCTTGCCTTGAGTGCCTTAGTATGGCATTTTAGAGGGTTGAGTTTTCCAACCTTGACGTGAGTTGTGGAGGAATGATGCCTCCTATGTCTTGCCTTACCCTTCAGGATTGGAGTGATTCCCTTGGTTGAGATTCTTCTGAGGTTGAGATCGATTACTTCCCTCTATCCTATGTTGCGGGTGAGCATGTTGGACCTTAGCTTGTTGGTGGGTTGCAGGTGACATGTGTTGCCTAAAATTACCCTTGCTTGGTTGCTCTGCTCATGTTGTGGGAAGGTCAGTTTGACCTTGAGGGTGCCAAGAAGTTCCTCTGGTGTATATTCTCTTCTAGAGTCTTGTTGTTTTTCTTCACCATGCAAGTATCTGATGCATGTTTTCTTGTGCTTTACCTCATTGTGCAAGTGATTGCCTGATTGACCCCATGTGGTTTTGGAGTTGCTTTTGCATGTTATATTGTTTTGAAATTATGAAATATGGTAATAGAAAATGAATGATCATGGTGTTAGTTCATAGAGATTTGTGCATACTCTCATATGGTTGATGCATTTGTGTGAAAGTGATTGTGTGATGATGAAACCATGATTGCATTTGTGCCTATGTTAGAACTATAAATATCTCTTGTCTTCTCTCTCTTTCCATTGGTTTAATGAAGATGTCTGTCCTTGAGTGTGTGGTGTATTGAAACCCATGGTATGTTGTATCTTATGAGAAAATGCTTATGTATTCTTGAAGGTTTTTTTTATTAGATCAAAACTTGGGTAAAGGACCTAAGTCCCCAAGTTGCATTCATAATCATGGAGAATGTATAATATGAATAGAAAATTGTTTTGTAGTAAGTAAAATTTTAGAGAAAAGGAATTAGTGAAACCATTGCGTGTTAATGATAATTGCAGAATAGGCGCATCTTGTTGGTGAGGCCTATAGTCCCCAACTTTATTGTTAAGTCTTAAGAAATCAGGAGATGTTAAATTTTGTACCTGGCTTTAAAATGCAAAATGGTAAATGTATGTTGAAGTGTTGTATACCTTGTCTTGGGTAAACATTGTAATGCTATTGCATTAGGTGTGGGAAATAAATGTGGTTATCATATGTGTGTAGTAAGGTGATTTACCGCTTGATAAAAGTAAATGTGAATGTGAGGGTTATCATAGCATTGTTGATTTACTCCTTGTAGCACTATGATATCTTGTATGGATTATTTGTGATGGACCTAGATTTTGGGTTCATGGATTCTTGTATCATGGTTTAGTATGCTGCTTTTTAGTGTCCAGATGGACCCATGTGTGGTCTTGCGATGTATCCCGGTGATGTGTATTGGTGCATATGTTTATTATGTATGTTAATCCCTAGTTATGTGCTTTGGAGATTTGAGTTTGTGTACCTTGTATTATGTCATGGTGTGTATCTATATAGGATCATGCCACCTAGGCGAGGTCATGGTAGAGGTCGTGGTTGGGTAGGCGGTCGAGGAGGTAATCAGTAGGATGCACCTCCTATTGTTCCCCATGCCATAGATCGTGAGGAGCATCAAGCTTCTCAGTTTGTACTAGAGGTTGGTAATCAACATCAGGATCCACCAGGGATCAGGGATGCTCTGTTGCATTGTCTCTTAGAGGAGACTCTAGCTCTTCTGGTTCCAAGGCAAGATAGAGATCATGATGCTAAGGGTGAGCAGCAACAACCTTCACAATCAAGGAAAAAAAATTCTCAGTCCCAATGCAATAGAAGTTGGAAGCAGAAGAAGAGAGATCGAAGTAGGATACGATCTTATCGTGATCGTATCAATCAGTCTGCTCAGAGATCTCAGTCAGCATTCAGTAGTGGTGGTCTTCCATGACCTAGTGTATCTCCAGGTGTTCGAGGATTTAGTAGAGGGACAAGATGTTTCTCTTGTGGTTAGCAGGTGCCTTCTCAAAGTGGACAATATTAGAGTTCACAGTCTACCTTTAGGGGTAGTGTCCAGCAGTCGAGCACACCTCCTAGAGGTAGAGGTTATGGAAGAGGTACTAGGTGTTTCGCATGTGGCTAGCATGGTCATATTGAGAGAATGTGTCCCAACAGGGGCACATCTGGGCTTTCTCAAGGACCAGTGGCATCTGAGCCAACAATAGGAGATGCAGGTAGATCACATAGGGCATTTACTCCAGTGGATAGCTGTCAGGTCGAGCATCTGGGTGCAATTCGTCCTTCGGCATAAGGAGTTGATCCTCAGGGATTGAAGTACTGAGTAGGTTAGGGTCTAGTTGGTTTGAGGGAGCTCTATCCCTATTTTTTTGCAAGCTTCTAGGAGTAAGCCTGACCCTAGGGGGGGAGGATGTAGCACCCCTCTATTTTTCTCTTTTGATCAAACATTGTTCTTGTATGTATGTTTTATTTCTGTTAGCATTTTGTCTATGGTACTTGGTTACTATTTGATCACAACTATTAAGTGATGCGTATGTGATATTTTGATGTGATGGAATTTTACTCTGATGTTATCATTATGGCATGTTTTTAATTAGCGTAGCAAATATTTAATTAAAGATGCCTTATGCTTTTTATTAGATTGTTGATGTTAGACTCGTCAGTTAGAAAGTCTGTATTGGTGAAGAGGATGAGATTGTATCACTCGCTTGCGAGCGCCCTACGATTATGAGATTTCCTCTTCACAGTGTGTTTTATTATATCATATATATGCATGTTCGATATACTCTTTGTTCACAGGTTGACAGGTACAGGACATCGACTCCACCTGATTTCACAGGTTTGAGCATGTCCATTGACCAACGGTAATCAATTGGGAGATAGTAGCTAGGTTTTTCGTGCCAAGTCATCACCTTAGTCATAGTGTGTCGTCGGGTTGTAGTTGGATTTAGTTGTTTTAATGTTGTCCCTTTCACCTTGGTTATTTATTTAATTTCATATTATAAAGGTTATTAAATGGCGGGTGTAGTTAAAATGATGATTAAATATATCTAGTTTCAATGTTGAAATGTTAGTTATTTTGTTGATTAATTTAATTTAATTAATAAAATAATCTAATCTTGATTAATTAAGTTAATGGTGATAAATTGAATTAAGTTAGTTGTTTTGGCATTATTGGACATTTAGATTTAAATTAAAAAAAAATGAAAATATGTTTCAAATTGCACTTTTTGAAAATTAATATGTAAAATAATTTCTTTACAAAATTTTGAATTCTTTTTGTAAAAAGAAAATTTTAAATGCATGAAATACCATTTGGAAAGCAATTTTGTTTTAATTTTTTAAAGAATGAAAATATCTCCAAATTTTGCAATAAATTTGGTGGACTGGATATTTTTAGGGGTTTACTAAATTTGGGGAAACTCTATGAGAGCAAAGGAAATTTCATTTTGAATTTTAATTTTCAATTTGGTGGAAAAAAATTTTACTATGGCTTTGTCTTGGATTTGAAGAAGAAGGTTGGATTTCTTGGGTGAGCTGGAAAACAAAATAAGATTTGAAAGCACCATTGGAATCTTTCAAGCTTTGGAGAAAAAACCAAGTTTCTCTCAATGCATTTAGTTCTTGTTTTGAAAGATTTTTCAAATTTTATTATGTTGTTGGAAAAATTTTAAGTTCTGTTTGAATTGCAAGGAAAACCCATGTCAAAATTGTTTCAAAACTTGCAAAAAAAATTCTATTGAAAGCATGGAAAAGAAAACAAAGAAAAAATTCAAACCATAGAAAATAGAAAGATGAACCACAAGAATTTCTGTTATGAATTGAAATTAAGAATTTAGGCTTTCAAATTAATTTGTTGTGTAATTTGTTCTATTGGAATTTTTTTTCACAATTTCTCTATAAAACAATGAATTTTTTTATATATGTATATACATATATATATTTTGTATATATATATGTCATATATTCATTTACATATATTATGCTGGGAATTTCTTTGTTTTTCCCAGAAGTTTTATTTCTGTAAATAAACCCTGGTTTTTTTTTAGAACCTCTATTTTTGTTCTCTGTCTGTGTATGTTTGTTTAAAAAAAAATGAAATTCAGAATAAAATTTTTAAATTGTTGAGGAGACTGGGGGGGGGGCTGCCCCCACAGTCGCCCCCCATGGGGAGGCGCTGTGGAGGCAGCGTCATTGCCTCTAAGGTAGTAGCGCTGCCCACACAACTCACCCCCAATGGGGAGGCTGCATGGGCAGCCTGGCCTCTCCCTTTTGGGAGGGGCCCGTGGCCCTCATTGTGTTTGTTTTATTTTAAAAAAATTAAAATTTGTTTTTTATTACATATTATATATATATATATAATTTTAATATTTAAATAATTATTTAAATAATTATTTATATATATATTTATGTATATATATAATATACATTTATTGTGTATATATATATAATATATATATACTTTATGTATTTTTAAATAATTTAATTAGTTGAGTTTAAATGAATATATTTAAATAATAGTTATATATTTAAATATATATATAAATTTGTATATACATTAAGTATATACTTTTATATATATATTTAATATATATGTGTATTTAAATATAATTTATTTTTAAGGGATTATTTATTATTGTAGTTGAAATAAGAATTGCTTTTTTTAATCAAATGACTTTATCTAGCAAGTTGATTTTGATTATTTAGTATGATTGAGAAACACAGAGTTAAATCAATAGTTTTAAATTTCTCAACGTTGTGAATTAAATCTTATTTATTTTTGGATAAATGCAAGTAACGTTGATTGAGTTGATTGGATTTAGGAAATCCTGACATTAGTTTATTTAAACTGCCTGAAATGCTTTCTAGTGATGTTCTTGTTCATTCTCAGTGTTGGGCAATTGTGTCAATTGTTATGTAAGTCTTCCAGATTGGGTTTCCTTTGAAGTTGGGGGTTGTTGTATTGCCTTGGGTAGTGCGTCTAGATGTATCATGTTGTTCTACCCGGTTTTCATGAATGGGGATGGTTTGTGCCTCCTTTGGAAGGAGTGGATTAGGTGTTTTGTTACCTCCAGTGTTTGGAGAGGGGTTTGACTTTTGTTGTCTCCAGTGTTTGGAGTGAGTTTTCTTTATGTGTTCCTCCTAGAGTTGGAGTGGTTTTATCGTATTGGTATGCACTTGGGATTCCCTTGGTGATTGGTTTTGTTTGGTATGTTGTCAAGTAGAAGAGTGGCTTCTGTTAGGGGCCAGAGCCCAAAGAGGTAAACTGGGAAACCTTCAGAGGTGGTTTAATCAAGTGATAACAAAAAAAATATACTTAGAAGTTTAGGTAGTTTTTCACACTAATTAAGATAATTGAGCCTCACTCATGGATGCAAGTGCTCGTATAGGCTTGGTATGAGTGGGAAGGCCTGGAATGGAAAGGTCATCTACCTTGTCTTTATGAGAGGTATTTGATTCCACATGAGTGAGTATGGGTGTCAAGATTCGATAGAGGCCACCAGGACAACTCATAGTGGGGGCCGAAGCCTATGAAGATTCCCAGAGGATATCCCATGACAAGTTGTGTGATGACACTCTTTCTACGACAACAATTGGGATTTGGTTTTATGTGTATGGTCTTCTTATCATACCTAATCTGTTTTATTCTAGAAGCAATGAGACTTATGTCAGTAATATTACAGTTGTTCTTGTGTTATCCTTATGGTTGTTTGGTTCATGTGATTGGTTGTGTCAGTGTGAGTTAGCCTGTGTCTTGGGGTTGATGGTCTTGTCTAGGATTCCTTGTTACTATCTCCTAGCATGGGGGGTGAGCCTTCGGGTATCACATGGTTGGGTGCAACGTGTACCTTAATCCGTTGGGTCGTCTTCTTGTTCGTGTGAACGAGATTTCCAGTTGGAGAGCTCGTGGGACCCAATACTTTCATGCTTTATTCTTTTCTGTTATTATTGTAATTTATTACCCCTCTTGTATCGAGGTGGAAGATGTAATTTGTAACCTTGTTTATTGGATTTTCCTCATTCGGGGAATGAGTGTTGTAATCATATCGTAAATTATATTATTGGAAACATGTGGTATCTCTTTTGCTTTGATGTAATTTATCATGTATAGAATGTATGCGTTCTTAATTTGTTAAGTAATTAAATGTGATGTTTTCAATTCATTTTTCTTGCTTGGGTTTTAAAGTAATCTATGTCTCGTAACCTTAGAGGTTGTTGGCAATGGGTAGTGAACTTGCATGTTATTTGTACTTAAACCAAAAAAAATAAAAAATAGTGCATTTGAGTAGTAAATTGCAACTTCCTCTAGGGTTGCATGGCAGGGCATTACACAAGGAGATAGTAATAGGTAACCAAGACAAGCCTACTACCTCTAGACATAGGCAATGTACAAAACCACACTTTACCAGTAAATACAAAACATAGGGTTACATTGCTTCCAGAATCACTGAATCAAGAACAACCATTGTACAATACAAACTGACTGTTGTCATAGGAGGAGTGTCATCACAAAGGATGCATTGGTTATCCTAAGGAGATCTTCCTAGGTCCTGAACCCCATCTTGGGTTATCCTGGTAACCTCTCACAAACTCTAGCCCCACATGCATAGCAATGCAGAATCGATTATCTTTCGAGAAGACAAGATAATGATCTTGCCATTCCAGGCCTTCCCGACTCATCTCAAGTCTCACACAAGCCCTTGAGCCAATGAGCGAGGCTAAATTATCCAGTTAAATGTATTAACTACCCTTTCCCCTAATATAGGTTATTTAATTTCCACTAATTAACTTGACTCTGACACGAGTTGTCCTGGGACCACTTTGTGTCTCGACCCCCATTGAAATCCACTCCCCTATCGACAACACAATAACTCATTCTACAACCCAACGGTAGACAGTGCACAAACTAATAATAACATAACACAAGAGATAACACATTCCTACGGATGTCCAATACTGAATCCAACTACGTGCACTACCCAAGGAAATCTCAAGGGTGAATAACATAAATGACAACCCTTTCACAATTACAATCTAGAAGACTTATATTTTTTTACCACAAATATCCCCCACATAACCCAATTACATAAATACTTGAAATTAAAATATACAATCTCATGTAATTAAAAGCTCTACCATTCAGATTTCCTAAATCCAATAAATCAATATCTCATATATTTAAAATACCTCATTTAAGCATAATTCCAATTAATAAATCAACAACCAAATAAAACTAAATGTTTAACTTTCAGTTTCACAATTAAAATAATCAATCATTTAAATTTAACTAATCGTGCTTGCATGCACTTATAACAATAACAACAATTAAATAATTATATTTAATATGTATATATATATATATAATTAAATATAATTATATATACATATAAAAATATATCTTATTCAATTATAAAAAAAACAATTATACTTTTTTCCAATTAATATTTAAAATATCTACTCATGCATTTTAAATTAACCATATATAAACATATTTAATATGTATATACATTATATATAATATATATATATATATTAATTATTTAATATATATATTATACATATAATCTATATACATTAAATATATTATATATAAAAACAATGGCACATATATATATATATTATATTAAAAAAAACATTTAAAAGAAATAGAATCGAAGGCAGATGAAATTAAATGCAGGTTGTGTGAATACAACCGCGGCTTGCTAGTAAAGGCCTTCCCCATATGGGGGGGGGGTGGGATGGTGTGGGCAACGTTGACTGCCTCACAGTGTCAACTCTCCCCCAAAGGGGAGTCGGTGCTGGGGGTAGCCAACGCTTCCCCCTCCCAAACACATTTCCCTAACATAAATAAATTCACCCTACTAGCATAAATTTTCCATATAGACTTCTTCCGTAACAGGTTTTAAAATATAAATTTTACAAAAACTTTCACAATTCTGTACTATATATAAATTTCTCAAATATATATATATATATATATATATATATATATATATCTTAAAAGAAGATTGTTCCAGATGGGCAATTTTTAAACAAGAATTTTCTATAGAAGAATATTTTCAATTTTCACAGAAGGAGTTTTCTACAGACAAATATTTCCAATGTTTACAAAAAAGAGTTTTCTACAGTTTCAATTTAATTTCACAGAGGTTCTAAGATTTATCTATAATTTTCTTTTGTATAAATCTATTTTAAATAATCAATTTACACAGAGGATCTAAATTGTTTTCTACAGAGGCTCAACATTCACGACAATTTCTTTCAAAAACAAAAGCTTCTAAAATAAAAGAATTCCTCTTCTAATATTTTCCAATTTGCAATACAATAAAATTAAATATCTCTTTCAAATTAAAATTCACAAAGCAATAAAGAACCCGTTCCAAAAGATCAGACGATTCAAAGATTGATGTCGAGCTTCCCTTTAATCTTCAATTTTCCAAAGCTTGCCAAAGCTTCCTCCAGAAGAATTGCCACTTCCCAGAGAACAAAAATAATCCATAGCCAAGAATACAACAAACTAGATTCCTAAAATTATTAGAGAGCTTCTAAGATTTACAATTTTCTCAAACCTCAAAACAATTCTCCCATTTCCTAAAACCTCTCTCTTTTTTCCTGTGAAAACAACTTCCTCTTTTCTCACAATTTCAATCACTCTCCGGAAATCAATTTTAAGACAATTAGAAAACAAAACCTTCTAACTTCTAGTTAACACAACAAATATCTTTTTCTTTAACAACCAAGATATTTCTAAGATCTTTTCCCAATATGTGCATTTAAAATTAAAAACAATTTATTTAATTCAAATCACATTTAAATCACTTATTTATTTAAATCCACATTTAATCTAATAATTAAAATTACTTTATAATATCTTAAATTAAATTAATTAATTAATTTATTATAAAGTTTTCACATTCATAATACAAATTAATTAAATACTTAATCACAACATATAATCTAATCCTCACAATTAAACTTTGCATGATAAATAAAATACCAAGACTAACATGGATAAAGAACACGACCAATACACAGACTGACGACACACTGTACTAGGGTAGAGGTTTGACTAGGTTAACCCGTTACTATCTCCCAATCAACATTAATATTGAGTAGTGGACAAGCTCAGACCTGTGAAACTAGGTGAAGCCATTGTCCTGTACTTGCAAACCTACAAATAAAACAAATGTCGTACATGTATCCAGATAATAATTCATACACACCGTGAAGAGAGAATCACGTAAATCATAGGACACTCACAAGTGAGTGATGCAATACCGTTCTCTTCACCAATACAATGTCACATCAACTGATGAAATAAAATATCAATTAAACTACAATGAGCATATAAATCAATGTCATCTCAACTAAGCATCTATGCAAACATAAAGCATATCAAACATAATCACCATGCATATAATGTATCATCACATCAATATAGTCTATCATCATTCCACTGTCAACAATAGAATAACAATAACATAAAATAAGGTCTAATAAAGTATCTGAGTTGTCAAAGAAAACATAACAAATCGGAGGGGTGTCACACACAAATTTGTCTAAATTTACAACTTTAAGAATATTAAGAAATACCAAATTTACAAATTCATCTAAATTCATAAATAGATAAGAATGCATATACTTAGATCAAATTCCAATAATTGTAAAGTAGAAATATGAAAAAATTATAATTTTTTTTCGAGTGCTTAGAAAATTTAGAAATGTCAATGTTTTTTAGTGGGTAAGTCGTTACTAAAGGGGTAATGCCTATTATTACTTTTTTACTCCTATACTAGTGAATTAGTTTTATTCACTAGTTGCTATTTCTCATCCATCCGGTTCTAGTGGATGTGACAAACATCGATGTGAGATCTTAGGCATTCACACCATGAGTAATTATTGTCCTTTCATTTATTTCATACTATTTGGGTTTCATTTTAATGCTATCAGTCTGCCGCTCGACTTTGTTTTCTGTTACTTTCTTTTTATGGAAAGGTGGAATAGTTTGGTTAGAATGGAGACCCCCATTTTCCTTACTTCTAGCAAGAGTCAGTTATCTTTTTATGGCTTGATCATTGATCAATGCCTTAAGGGAATTCTAACTTTCTAGCCATTAAGGTCGTGAAATTAATTTTAGGCCAGGATTTCCTTAATTTAGGAGAAAGATACCATGTAAACACTGATATAAGCTCCCACTTCATTGCTTCTTTGCTTGACTTGCATGTACCAAAGTATGTTGTTTCTTCTTTGGCTCGAGAGGTTTTCAGTCCAGACTTTCTTGGAGGTTTGGAGGAGGTATTGACAATAGCTCATCTGGGTGAGGGGATACCTCAACCAAAAGAGCTTGACCAACATATGGATCTCGATATGGATCTTTTTTTGTTTCTGCTAGGTATGACAAATAATGAGTATTTGATGCACTATTTTTGAGCCAAGACTGGTTATGACTTCCTAAAATGGCTCTGTCATTTCATCTCGATGTCAAATTTCCAATGTGTCTCAAAATTTATAGCTTTTGATGATTCCTAAAGTTTCGTACCTTCTTCAACCCATTTTTGTAGCAATCGAGGAAAAGAAGCTAGGATAGCGTTAACAGTCAAAACCCTTCAGTTATTATAGATAAGCAATATTTGCATTTGTGGGGGTTATTTTGTATCTATGATTATAACGTTAGGGTTTGTTATGCCAGTCTTTTATAGCTACTGATATGTTTAGTATATGAAGTACCTTAAATCTGCATGTAAGATCACTTCAAATACTCATTAGAAATGTTAATCTAAACACACAAATCTGCAAATACCTCCATGAAATAGAATATCTATGCTAAAGAAATGCCACAAGTAACAAAAACAGCATTAAGAAGACATTTTAAAAGCAAGATAAACACTTATTCCATGTTGGATTGGTGTCACATGTGCTAGTGACCCTTTCCCAACCCTTGATCAAAGTTCAAGTTGTGTAAATGATAAAATGCAAATGATGGAGATGATGGAGTGAAATGAACAAGATCAAATCTCAAATGAAGAGAGTAACCTTGCATCAAATTGTGAAGGATTTGCTTGAGGATGATGCACCTATTTAAAGATTTTCAAAATGCCAAGTGTTGAAGAGGGACCAATGTGGGATCAAAAACAAGCCAATGAGTTGAGGACACTTGTCATCATGTGATTAGTTGATGTATATGTAAGATTTGGGAAGAGTGCCCAAGAGGGGGAATTTTTGAATTCAAATTTGCAATAAATTTTGAGAGGGACAAGAAAGGAGAGCAATAAATGCCCTGTTTGACTTGTCATGTTGAGGGAAAATGAGTGTTTTAATAAATCAATAAAATTGATTTATTGTGCAAGTGGCTAGATCTAGATAATGCAAGTGGGATGGGATTAACATTAGATTAGGATTAGATGATGATTATGCTGATTAATGCTGATTAGATGATTTGACTTTCAAGATTTTGATAATTGATTTATTGAAATTAGAAAATGATGGAATATAATTTAAGATTTGATTTAAATGAAGTCCTGATTTATTTAATTTAAATGGATGATGCAAGATGAAGGTTGAATGATAATGTTTATTTGATAAATGAATGGATAAAAATGCACTTGATTAATTGATGAATGGTCCTAATGCGATATCTAATTTGACTGAATCTGATCGAATGCATAATGTAAATTTTGCATGTCTACATTTTGCCCCTCTTTGAAGCAATGTACTTGTTGCGTTGGTTCAAAGAATAAACTTGCCGTAATCGAAATTTAAAAATTTCATGATTTTTGGATGCCCCAGTGGAAAGAAGTACACTGGTACATTGCCCCCTCGAGAGATCGAGCGAAAAGATTCGATTTGAGGGTCGATCTCGCGATAAAGAGGTTCAAAATGGGTGGTTATGGATGACGATGCAAATGAGATGATTTCAAGATGCTTAGAATAACAAATCTATATTATTCTAACCAACTTAAATGATGATATGATATGAGATGGATGAGATGGATGATGTGATATGCTGTGATTATGCAACGGATGATTTATGAAATGCTTAGACTAACAGATCTATATTATGATGATGATATGCAATGCATGTGAAATGATCGATGTTTCCTATGATGCATGATATGAATGATATGTGGTATGCAGTTTATTGATGGTTTGCAGATGCAGGATGGATGCATGATGGATGCATGATGTTAGTGCGGGAATGAGATGATGACAAGAGGATCCAACAAGTCCATGATTGGTCGAGACTTTATTAGAGATGATGATGATGATAGATAAATGTTGATGATGATGATAAATGATGATGATGATGATAAATGATGATGATTTGCTTATCAAGGATTGGGATTTTCAAAGGATCACTTACTTTATTTTTGATAACACGCCTAAGCACGATGCATCAAGGTATAAAGGACCAGGATGGCGTTGTACTTAGTGTGATGGACTTTGACTCAACAAGCAGATAGGAGTATTCTTGTTCACACGACATACGGAAACCTTAGGATGCACTTTAGAAGTCTCAAACATCTCGGACTCAAAACACGGAAAGGTATAACCAATCAATGCAATAGTCAACAAGCTACTCAAACCTCCTCCATACATATCTAACAAAGCAAGTATTCGCCAAGTTATTTTACAAGAACGATCCAACAAGCACAGCAAACAAAAGATAATGATCGTTGCCCCATTCCTATCTCTCTAAATCCTTAGTTCGGATATCATCGAGAGGTCCTTGGTGGCGCAATAAGATAAGTCAAAAGAAAAAGACCAAGTACACAAACAAGTCAATGTTCTTCATACCTTAGCCAAAGGGATTTGTTTTGATAGGATAAGAATCCAAAGTGATATCCAAAATGATGCCCATTGTCGGAACGATATATCCTAGGACATGCATTGTATAGGATGATGATGGTTTGATAAGTTGATTGATAGGCGTTGATATAAGGTCGACCGACATGTTTGCGATTGATCAAGAGTTTGATTTTGTGTTCAATGGTTTGTTGTTTCGATTTTGATTTACATTGAAGATTGATTTTCTTGGCTGCTATGATTGTTTGTTTTCTTTAGCAAAGGATAAAAGATGAAATGGAGTTTATTATGGATGATTGTATTTCAGTGCAAAGCTGAGATGGCTGAGATGGATTTTTCAAATATTTGGATGTTTTGACATTTTAGCAGAAATGTTTTGAAACATTTTTGGTGTTTTCAGGGTTTTCAAATGTTTGATTGCACAATTTTCAATGTTTTGGATTTTGATGTTTTGAATGCTTTTTTGGATTTTGGTATTTTTGAATGTTTTTGGATTTTGATGTGTTATGATTGATTTTTGGATGTTTTTGGATTTTTCGCACGATTTTGACGATTAGGATATGGACATGTGTGACGGTATCAGTGCTTTTTTTTATGATTTTGTTGAAGACCAAGCTAAGGTTGATTGATCGGATCAATGGATTGATGATGATGATAACATTGTTGACGATACACAACAATGTAATGATAGTGTTATGCAACACAAGGATTTGATGGGATGGATGATGATAACATTGTTGAGGATACACAACAATGCAAGGACTGGATTGATCATGATTGATAATGATAACATTGTCGAGGATACACGACAATGCAAGGATAGTGTTAAGCAACACAAGGATATCCCGAGATGATGATTATTTGATTGGATTTGATTGATCATGTTTGATGAAGCTTGATTTGGAACAAAAGTTGTTCGAATGATTTGATATGACATTTGATGTGCAACTTAGATGCAACTGATAGTGATTGTTTGGATCGATGTTCGATTGAAGATGGAGCTTGATAAGGGATGTTTGTTTGTCAAAATATGCCATGGGCTAGTGATTCAGATTTTTGCTCACGAGTGCTTTGACCAGTTTTATTTCATGTTTTCCAATGTTCGGATCGCCACATAAGTCAGAGGACATAGACCAAGATTTATTCTCGAAGCAAGATGTACATATCTGCCCCCAATGTCTAGCAATGTATGGATGCTCGGATAAGCGTATGGATGGATGGATATGGTAAGCACGCAAAGGATGCCAAGGATTATCTTGCGATAAGATAAGGTGTTCAAATAAAGAAAGCTCATTGGATAATGCTTCATGGCTCAGATAATGCTGCATAGGATAGGACCAATGAAAACGGCCCATGTCAAGATGTTTTACCGTAAGCAAGCGTAAAGCGTGCCCCAAAATGTCATCAAGATCAAGATAACCGAGATGATGGATGCGGATATATGCGAATGTATTGGATAAATGGTTCATGGATGGATGGATTTATTATGGATAAGATGGATGGAATGCTCGATTTATTATGGATGGGATGAGATGCTTTCATCCGATCAAGCATCGATGCCTCGATTCTACCATGACTCGCTTGCCGTGCTCTTCATCATGGTCTTGCCCAAAGCCACCGTAGAAAGTGGTTTCACTCAGAGGACTCATTTTATCTCTTTTACCGCTTTCAACTTTTCTAATTTTTGGATTTTCATATTTTGATTTTTGATTTTCTAAAGATTTTTAAGCCTGCTTAATCATGAGCTGGCTGATGGTGATGCCCTTCGCAATGCATGCCATCGATGTCCTCGCTTTAAAGGAGTCATTGTTAAGATACGCGGCACTTGAATGCACTTTGGGATTCTTGATCTCGCTTTCAGCCGATAATCGGAGTTAACTCTCATTCTTGCCATTAATCGCGATAAAGTGCCTCTTAATCCTTTTATGATGAAGGGTCACGTCAATACCTCGTCAATGTAAGAATTGATATTATGATAGCGGATGGAGGTGTTTAGGATAAGTGATGGATTGGTTGCCAGCTTTGGAACCTTTGACTCTCCAAACTTGGGAAGATGATAAATGATGGGCGGATAATTTGGCGTATGCGGAATTAGGACCAACCCGCTTGATAAATTTGTAACGCTGGAAAATCCTGCTTTTCGCGCATACCTTGATGGATACTTTTCCCTTTTTGATTTTTCCCCATAGTTTCTTTGACTAATGGAGTTTGATAGGGATGATCTTTCTTTGTATTCTTTGGTATCCATGCGTATTTGATTTGTCCATTATGCTTATCAGCTTCTTTTGCTTTGATAATTTTCTTCGTACTTTGATTCAATTCTTTCTTTTGACATTGGTCCCAATTCATGGATGGGGTAATGGGTGGATGAAGATTCATGGCGTGGCTGGTTGTAGTATTGACACTAATTTCATCATAAGGACTCTTCATGCTCCCTATGTTGACGTTTGCTTGAAACGAAGTTGCCCCCAGTATGGTGGAAGTGGTACCTTCATGCTTGGATTTCTCATGTTCCAAGAGCTCTTGTTCAATAAGTGTTCTCTGATAGATGACCACCGTAGGTGACATTATTTCCATTTGCTGCTCTACTAACTTTGGAATATCTTATTCTATCTGATTTGTTTCTTTGAGCGGATAATGCTGGATACCTTTATTCATTATGTCCTTAGTCTGAATTCTGGATATATCTGATCCTGATGTTGATAACTCAGTTTGACTGTAGGAGTTGATAATCTGCTCTTTTTGTGCAGTGATGTCGGGAATAAAGGGATCCTGTTCTGAATAACGATCATCTATTTTTCCATCCAAAGAAAGCATCTCATGGGTAGATGGAGGAGTATGGATATGATCATCTTGCATAGATAGGAGAGTGTCCATTAGATGATTGTAGTATCTTGAAGATACAAATTCTTGATCTTGATTAATTTCGGAGTTGCTTTCAACATGCTTTAGATCAAGTTCCTGACATGGATCAGTTCCAAAGGATGAATTGCTTACAAATGGTGCTTGGATATCTTCATTATACATGGTAAGTGGCTCAATATCCTCAAGTTTCAAGTTTAGGGTTCTTTCAGTATCTGTAACCATGCGGTCGAAGGGGATCAACATGTTTTGAAAAGGACCATTACTAGACTTTGGTGAAATATTTTGATCATTCTTTGGAATAAATTCTTGAGATATGTCCTCTAACTCGTAAGACGATGTAGAGACATTTTCATCATGATCATTGGTTGATGGTTCGTGCATTATGTCAATGGGATCAAATAATCCCACCACTCCTTGAAAGAGATCACTAAAAAGTGGCTCTTGATGTATGGTGAGTTGATCATCGGATTGCATAGATATATCCTCAATGTGCTCCTTGATGGAGAGGTTTTGATCATTGTTTTCAAAAATTGTGGTGGAGAGATTGTGAATGTCTTCGACCATAGAGTCAAGTGATGTTGATATTTCTTGAATTGGCTCATTGTCGAGTTTTGTTGGTGGATTTTGATCGAGATTCAAAAGTGACTCTTGACATATGTCGATTTGATCATTGGATGAAGTAAACATGTGCTTAGTGATGGATTGATCTTGGTCCTTGTTTTCAATAGTTGTCATCTCTTGTGCCTGAAATGCTATTGGCATTTGAGAGGCTTGGGCAACCTGAGAGGATTGTTTCCATACTGCCACTCTAGGTTGCTTGTTGCATGGCTAGATATTAGTTTGGAATCCCTTTGAAAAGTAGAAGTTTGTAATGTCACAGCTGATTGATGAAATTGCAGTGGGGGTGGTGGATTTTAGAATCATGTTTGTTTTAGCATACTATATCTTTTGTTTTAATCATGAGCAGTGAGAGGCTGAGATGTGATGTGGGTGTGGGATAGTGCTGGAATGATTCAAGTGTTAGGGATGATTGGGATGTCTTAAAAATGACAGGGCCCTTGGGAGACCATATTTCCGGGATTTGGGATCAATGTTGTTGTTTGATTAGGACACCATCCTGCTAAGTAATGTCTAGATGGTATATCTTAAAGGATTGTGGTCGCGGGATGGTTTGATTGATGCTTGAAAGTGGATTTCACTTGGATGATGGATTGGTGTTAGGTAAAGGGGGAAGCCCTGAACCAAGGAATGATGTAGGTAATGGTGCAGGAGATTTCCTACGCAATGCCTCAACTATTTTGGAAAGTTCCGCAATTTGATCCTACTTCAAATTTGTTCTTGATTTTGATCTCTTGACTCACTTGAGAGTAGCTGGATTTGGCCTTTGCTTCTGCCTTTGACGAAAATGCCCATCAGTGTTTTTAGAAATGGGATTATGGGAAAATTGACTTTGGATAATGTTCTGATTTGGGATGATGTTCAGATTTGGCATGATAGGATGAACATTGTTGGTATTGGGAATCATTTTTCCAAAGTTTTCCGAGTTAGGATTCATGTTTCGAAAAGTTGTACTTAGTACATCCACATTTGGTTTGTAGGGATTTGGTGGAATGACGTTGCTCGTTTGAAGACTCATGTTTTGATTGTTTGGAGGATAGACTTGTAAGTTTGGACTTTGATTTAAATCTATCATGGGGAGATGTGTTCCAAAATTCAGATTGGGCATACTCACACTTGTTGTTCTATTGACATTTGTCAAAGGTAATGGTCCTATGTGTGGATTTTGATAATTGATAGGCATTGCAAGGCTTTGAAGATTCAACTGATTTGGATTGCCCAAGATGTATGGATCAAGTGTATATTCCATGTTCCTCTTGTGTTATGACCTTATTGCGAAAGTGACCTCTAAGATTCTTAGGACCAATGATGAGATGGAGGATGAAATGTGTAAATGATATGAATGTTGAATGTTTAGGGACTTTGGATCAATGCTAGACTTAGGGATTTTGATGTTGATTTTGTTTGATTTGGATGATGAACTTGTAAACCCTACGATGTTGGATGTGATCTTAGGATGAACTTTGTTCAAAGGATTGCTAATTTAATTACATGTATGTGAAAGGATTCATTCCCATACACCTAACTAAACAAGGTGAATTTTGATTTTGATGATGTGCCTAAGTCTAGAATGATGTTTGCAAAGATCTAAAGTTGTTTTGGTGGGATGATGTTGATTTTGCATGTCTACAGTATATAATGTAATATTTAGGGTTACAGTAATAGATTTTGGCTTAGGTTTATGAATTTCGAAAGAATATGCTTCATAAAACAAGTCACTCTCTATAATTTGGACACTATGGTTATCTTATGAATATATCAATATGGTTACAAGTAAATGCCAGATTTTCCTTTTGTTTAATGTTCTTCATTTTAAGCATTTTCCTTCAGTGATTAATCTGAGCCACACCCTACGGATGACTTTAAGTGGGATAACATTTAATCCAAATTTAAATGCATTTTTGTTACTTATAGCGTTGTGATTGTGCTTCCTTTGTGAATGATTCTATGATTTGGGATGAAAATTTTGTTTTTACATCTTAAATTGTAATTTATGTTTTGTAATTTGATGATATGACCATCTATGATGAAATAACATTGTATTAGTTGTTATCTTCTTTATGCTAACAATATCTAAATTGAAGCTTCAAGGGTTGTACCGGGTCAAAACCCCTAGTCTTGATTAATCAAGAGAAATAGTCAAAAGTTAGTTATCCCAATGATTTCAATGACTGTAATTAGGCCTTATTTTGTGTAAGATTTTTTTTCACTAAATTGGGACAATTCCTGACACCCCTCTTTTGTTTTAATATTTAAAGCACTCGAGGGCCAAGTTAGTTCTAGTTCAGTATATGAATGATTGATAAGACTCTTATATTATTTTTTATCAAGTAGGGGATTATCTAAAAACGCTTAATAAGTTTATTACTTTTAGACCACAAAGGTGATTCCATCCCTATTAGCTTACATATCACTATTTATATGCCTAAGTGATTATGTCTTTGACCTTTTTTTAATCTCTTTCTGATGGGACCTTGCCTCTAGTGCCATTGTCTTAGAGGGAACTTGTTAAATCTATGTGATTTGGTGATAGCAGGAAGTGTTTATTTATGCTTCTTTTGTAGGGGAAATTGAGGGTTTAATTATCTAAATCCTTTCTCAAGCCACAATTATCACTATTGATAATTGTTGTGACTTAAATATAATTGGGTCAATAGTGCACCCAACATCCCTATACCTAGAGATGATTTACATTTGTAATTTGTGGTGATAGAGTTAGGGGAATGCTGTTGGTGATAGGATCACTTTTTAGGGCAGTTAGGTTATGGAAAAAAATTTGGAGCATGTATTTACTTTATCTATTCTTATTAAAGCTTTTATGGCTTAGAAAAAGGGAATTTTTATGAGATTAGAGACTTACCAACATGATACTTACCTACCTCACTTGGAGTTGCCCCTCCTCAAGCTTGCACATTTCTTTGGAAATTATAGCTTCAAGACCCTACCGGTATTTTGCTTGAGAGCATGTTTTGATCTCCTCTGCATGATCTTTTCTTTGATTGGCTAGGAGGTTAGCTACTTTGTTAGCTTTTCTATAGATATGGCTTATTGATTGTATGTTCAATTATTGCATTAGCTCTCTTATCCTGAATATTTTGGATCAAGGAGGTTCTAGTCACCAATCTGACCTTTGGATATGACATCTATGCCGACATTTGAGTGGCATTCTAGTTCAATATTTTTGAAACCTTTTTCTTTGCATAGTTGGATGCCTCTAAGGATCCCTTCTATCTCTATTGCATTGCTTGTGGCTATTGGAATTTTTGCTAACAAGGCCTCAACTAGATGGCCAATCTCATTTCTTACAATGCATCCAATACCCAAGAATTTCCCAGGCTTCCTCATGAGGATCCATCATTGTTAAGCTTGAGTCTTCCTCATGAAGGTGGAATCCATTTTTCCTTTAGCCTTTTCTACTTGGGATCAAGTGAAAACTAAAAGAAGGGGGGATCTTTAGTTAATTCCAATTTTTCATGAGCTCATCATCCCAATATGTGAATTTCATTTTTCTCTATAATTTTATGTGTGAATTCAACCAATCTGATATATTTCTTTCTATGTTTTCTATTAACTCACTTACAAACTTTGATTTATCCTAGAAGATTCATTTGTTTCTTTCTTTCCACACATTCCAAATCATAATGGAAGGGACTATCTACCAAATTAACCCCTATAATGAGTCTTTTTTAAGCCTTGGCTAGCTAAGGAAGAAATCCCATAATTTGTTATTTCTCTGAGTGGCCTAATTTAGATTCTTTTGTAACCAATCCTAAAATTGCCCTGTGTAGGGGAAATTTAGAAGCAGATGGTCTGCATCTTCATCACTTTCTTTGCACATTACACACCAACTAGGTCATTCCAATCTAATGGATTTTAGTCTATCACCTGTTAGGATCCTTCTATGTAATGTCATCCACGTAAAGGAACCTGCCTTTGGTAGTATACACCTTCCTCAACACAACTTTTGAGGCCATGAATTTTCACCTTCTATCATTTGGATCTTGTAGCTAAGCTTTACTGAATATGTTCTTAATTTAGCCCCACACCAAATTATTCTGTCACTTTGATTATTTAGGCAAACTTGTCTTTCTTTCGTTATTTCCATAAGTTGTTCTTTGGCATTTTCTTCCATTTAAAACAATTGGAAATCTATCCAACTCTATTTTCCACTTTCGTCAACTTTCATAAAGTCCCTGGTATATTGTATATATCTACCTCTTAATGATGGAATGCAATCCTTCAACATAGGGTAGTCATTAGTGGTTTATGACCACCCCCTAAATCTTTCCAGAAGTCCGCTTTCTTTCCATCATTAATTTTCCATGTTAAATGATTTGTTATTAAATATTTGTTGTTCAACATGAAATTCTAGATGTGAGACCCGCCTTGAGGGTTTACAATAGTAAGAATACTTTCATGTTCCATTTTGTCTAGATACTTTTGCTACAATATTATGCACCATAGCAGTTGGGGGGGTTTTGGTAAATTTTCCAAATTATTTTAATGCCAAGAGCCAAGTTGTGTGCTTTCAATTTTCTTATCCCTGTTCCCCTTTTTGCTTGGGACTTGGATACTTTATCCCAATGTATTAATGGTATTTTGTGTTGCTCATTTGAGCCTTCCCAAAGGAAATGTTTTAGAATGTTGTCAAGACTAGATGTTTCTTTTGACATTAATTGCATACTGGACATAGCGTATATTGGTATAACAAATATGACAACTTAGATAATTGTAATTCTACCTGCAAGTGTAAGCAATTTTCCTCTCCAACTTAGTGATTTATCTCTGCACTTTTCTTTTATCCATTCCCATAATTTAATTCTTATTATTCCTTTGAAGATGGGCACTCTTAAATATTTGCATGGAGTTACATCTATTGTATATCCTAGTAGGTTTTATATCTTCCTTCACAATAATTTCTTAGTGTGGAAGAAATAAATTTTTGATTTATCTTTGTTTATTTGCTGACTTGAGGCACTAATATATTCGTCCATGCAATCTTTGATCCTTGTTGCCTCTTTGATTGTGGCTTCTCCATAGAGCAATGTGTCATCAACAAACTGTTGGTGGGTGATGGCCTCTATATTTGGAGTTGTTTGCAAACCTTTCCATCTTCCTTCCCTTTAATATTTCTCTATGTTTTTGTTGAGTGCTTCTACCATTATCACAAAGAGGAAGGGTGAGATTGAATCCCCTTGCCTTAGCCAATTCATACTTTCAAAGAATCCACATAGTAGGCTATTAACCAAGACTGTGTATCTAGCTATTGAAAGGAAAAAGAAAATCATTTGGAGCCAATCCTTGCAAAACCCAAACTGTTCCATGATTTTGATTAAGAATCTACGTTTGACTTTGTCATAAGCTTTGCTTATGTCTAGTTTTATCATCATGTTTTAAATCTTATCTTTGTTGATTGAATGTGCCACATGGCTTCATTTGCAAAAAATATTCTATTGAAGTAATGTCTCGCCCTAGAGTAAAGCCACTTTGATTGGCTGAGATAAATCTTTCGAGTATTTTCTCCAATCTGTTAGCTAGGGATTTTGAAATGATTTAGTCCTTGATATAGCCTTTCAATAGCATTCAACAGTGTCAAATCTAGGTTTAGAAGATTCAGAAAGATCCTAAAAAATCCTATAGTAGGACTCATAAGCCCAACCTGGCATATTAGTCCCATTATAGTTTCTGATCACCATTCAACAGATCCTGGTCAACTCTTGCATAATCCTAGATCCTACCCTAAAAACCCTAGAGTGGGACTAAATCGCCCAACCTGGCATATTATTCCTAGTGTAATTTGAAACAACATTTTCCAAGGTTTATAGACCTTTCTTTGACTCTGTCATTCTTCCAGGTACCTTTCTATTTGATTCCAATTGGTCAATTTGATTTCATGCTCTCAAGTTTCTAGGGTTTGTGCATAAGTGTTTACATTTCTCCTTTGAAACTCTAATAAAATGGCAAACCTGCACCTGTCTGAATGGAATGGCCACCATTTCAGCCTTTATTCAGCATCTGACATGTCTCATTATATATTTTATTTGATATCGACTTCAATGGGAAATCTGCAAATTGCAAAACAATCACCGAGCAATGTACAACCTGGACACATTGTAAAAATTAACTCAAAATTTCCTCGCTTTGCATTTGCACCACTGGGACTCCTTGCCATTCACCCACCTGGGTGATTTAGTCCATGCATATATCTTCTTTCCAGATTTTTGGGTATTCTATGCTCTCTATTTTCACTATCTAAGACTATCAAAAACCTTAAGTGGGACTCATACACCCATTTGGGCGAATGAGTCCTTGGAGGCCTACAAAAACCAACTTTTTGGAGCTTTCTGGTGATTTTCCGTACTTCCTAGGCTTGCTGGTAACCTACTGTATTGGTCTGGAAAGTTTCTAGAATTTGTGTTTCATGTATCTAGGTCAAATCATCCATTTAGTGTAGTCATTTTTAAAAATCATTCCAAAATTCATTTTAGTATTGAAAATATTTAGATATGTAGGACAATTGTTTACATTTTTGAATCATTGCATAAATTAGGTAGCTTACTTTTTCATGTTAGCATGTTTTCTTTTGAGAGATGTGGTTTTGAAATGGCTAATAATGGATTGTTTAAGTACAACAACCCCTCTTATGAGTTCAAAGTAGAGCATAGAGATGAGGTCATTAAGAAACATGTTAGCCATCCTTCCACTATCTTTCCTAGTTATGAAAACATCTTAGAGCAAGAGAAACAAACCATTGACACAATCCTTAATATCACCTTGCTTATCACTCACTCAAGCCCTACTATCTCTCCCATTTGTGAGGATGATATGATACAAGAAGATACAAGCACAGGTAATCATTAAGATCATAGTTTTCTTCTCCTGATACCTCTCCTATTAGTGACGAAGGTATCTCAGTGAAAGAAGATGCAATCATTGAGAATCATGAAAGTCTTGTTTGTCCTTGTCCTCCTCCCCCTTGAGAAGATATTATGACACAAGAAGGTGAGATCATTGCCACTACTTTACTTATTCTACATTCATTTCCCAACACCTCCCCTACTTGTGAGAATGCTTTAGTGAAAGAGGATAAAATCATGAATAGTCATGAAAATTACATTTGTGAAAAGGCTATGTTGGGGTTAAGAGATTTAATGATAGAAATTTATAGCATTATTTATCTCTTTCCTAATGTCCCTAACATTTGGAAAGGTCTATTTGAACAAAAAGGATCCAATCATTGGAAAGCTTGAAACTCATAGTTGTTCTTCCCTTGATGCTTCCATTATTTGTGATGAAGATACTTTACTAAATTCTAACCATGGAATGTGATAAACATCTAGTTTTTTTCTCTTCTAAAAAATCTCCTACTAGGGAAGATATCATGATGGAAGAAAATGATAACATGGACACATGTCTTTCAAATAATAGTGATGTGGCTTCCTTAGATGAAGATGATGGAGTGACAGTAGACTCCCCTTCACTAAAAGATCATGAAAATAAGAATAAGTTTGGTGAGGTTATGAACATTAGAACTCCCTCAAGTCCTCTAATTCTTAGACGTCCTAGAGATCCTTTAATTATTTCACCTCATGAGGCTAAACTCATCCTTTACCCACCCTCAAACCAACCACAAACTCAAAACAAACCCATCCTCATCCTCAAACCACCTAAGAATAATATGTTGTAGAAGTTGAGTTACAACACCATTGCTCATACATATAACACTAGAAACAATATGCAACCAAGACAAACAACTCCAACATCCCTCCCATTATCTCATCCTATCTTTCCTAGTGGTCCTTGTTTTCCTCTACAAAGTGGAAAGGAGTATGAATTTGTTGAACAACTTAAGAATAATCCTGCTAAGATATCAGTATGTGACCTTATTCAAGCCTCCCCTCATTATCATAACATGATTCAAAGTTCCTTACAAGTTCCTACCCCCCCTAATGTGTAATCAAATGATATGGCAACCCAAATTCAAGCTATGACTCTGGTCAACTTAGACATTACTTTCCATCAAGATGAGTTACCTTTGCTATAAGTGTAAAAACAAAATGAAGCTTTCATGATAATAGCTATTTTCAATAGGATAGGGATAAAACAAACCCTTGTTGATAATGGCTCAGCTCTTAATGTGTGTAGTGTAACCCTTTTGGATAAGCTTGGCGTAGATAAATCAAGAATTGAACTTGATTCCGTACCAATTCAGGGATTTGACAATGTAGGAAAACAACCGCTTGGTGTGATCACTTTTCCTATTACAGTTGGAAAGGCCACATTACAAACCCCTATCCATGTTATGCCTCATGATATTTCATACAATCTTCTTTTAGGAAGACCATGGATTCATGTGATGAATGGGGTGATTTCTATTCTTCATCATATAATGAAGTATGTTTATAACAAAAAAGTGTATACAACCAAAGTTGACCTTGAACCAAATAGTTGTTTAAACATTGAGAAAGGTAAGGAAAATCATTTAAAAACATTGACACCAACTACACAAGTGGAACCCGTGCAAGAGAAAGACAAAGAAAATAATATTGAAGAAGTTACAAAGTTATTGGAAGATGATTGGAGTTCCTTAGACTTCACACCTACATTCATGGGAAAATACAAGAACATAACAAAAGAGTCTGAAAATAAAAAAGAACCAATGATCTAATGTCAACACAAAATTTAGATGAACCTTCGAAAGCATCCACCTCAACCACTTCAGAAAGAGAAGAAAATTACACAAAAAAACTTTGATGAAGTTGATTATGACCAACCACCAAATCCAAAAGAAATGAAAAATCTTTATGGAAGAGGTTACGAACTTATGGCACAAATTTTTTATAGTAGAAAAGGATGTGGTGCTAGAGAACAAGGTATTTGTGTCCCCATACAACCTAACACACATGAAACCACTAGTGGTATTGCTTCTTGTCCTTTGAAACAAATGAAAGAAGCAAATAAATCCTCGCTTAATATCAATGTCATCACACATGAAAACACTAACAATTGGAGTTTGTTATATTTTACACCTTCCTTTAAAGAAGAGTACAAAATATTGCCATCTAAAGAGTCTTGTGTAAGTATGACACCTTGTACTAAGAAAGAAATATGTTTGTCGCAAAATAAACAAACATCTTCTACTTTTGATCAAGTGAGCATCTTAATGAGACTTCTCCAAGATCATTTGATATCTCTCCCTCCAAGAACACTGTAAGGTCTGAACCCAATGCATTGTTTTCAACTCATTATTTAACTAATGATTTCATTTCTAGGTTGAAAAGTTAATTTAAATTGATAGTTTTTGTTGTGACAACTTGTTCGTAAAATGAAATAGAATCAAAATATGTATCCTTTATGTCCATAGAATTGTAGACAATTAATAACGTCATAGTACTCAAATGATATCGATAGTTGTGTGAAAATTGTTCATCATGGTCCATACGACTATGTATTCTTGTGGACAAAAAATTGGAATTTGGACTAATGATTATTGTGAAGGTGAGGAGAGTATGATACAACCTCTTGTTTTAGATCAAGAAAAATGGGTAGACCTATTCATGGTGTTCGCTTGAGGTAAATGAGTAAGTAAGTTGGACTTAGTTTTGATGTTAAAATGTTATGTGAATATGATTGTTAGGATATGGAGTTAATTGATTTCAAATATTATGTGTCATTAAATTCAATCTTTGAATGCTAACATTGAGATGACCATATTTGAGTATCTTTTAACCTTCAAGGATTGGGTTTTAATTAAGCATTTGGAAATCAGCAAACACGATCAGGTACACAAATTTATTTTCTGTTAAATTGATAATTATATGAATTATGAATTATCTTGGTCATTATGTTTTAAAATTATCAAAGGACTAACTATTATGATGAGTGGCTAGTCAATGGGAAACAAGATTCCAAGGAGGCCCTAGACACCCTACTTCACACGTTGAAGTTATATGTTCGTATGTGTCACCTTCAATTCAAAGCAGTTAATTATGTGTGTGTGAAATAATTTGGGTATTTTCTATTAATTGTGTTGAAGCCTTGTGTTATATATATATATATATATATATATATATATAT
This sequence comes from Sequoia sempervirens, assembly GCA_007258455.2. Lineage (NCBI taxonomy): Eukaryota > Viridiplantae > Streptophyta > Pinopsida > Cupressales > Cupressaceae > Sequoia > Sequoia sempervirens. The sequence continues at coordinate 30,606 of VDFB02373597.1, forward strand.
ATATATATATATATATAT
>VDFB02373598.1:0-10236 GCA_007258455.2 Sequoia sempervirens
TGTAAATCATATCTAAACATAACATATAAGCTAAGCTATGTCCTCTAAGGTTCCATGACTACATTATGAATACAAATATTAAACAAGAGCTAAACATTAAATGATTAAACAACAACAAGAGTTCACTCTAAAACCATTGCATTAAATGAATAAACACATACATTTCCATATTATAACATCAGATAAGTAACTGTCAAAGATCATTTATAAAGAACCAAAAAGTACATATAAAAATTCCCTTTCATGAGGGTACATCATTACATTGTTACAAGATTACATCAATGCTTCCCTGAGTACAATAGGAAGAATACATCAAGATTACATTACATGATACAAATGATATATAGGTTCAATACATAGCATAAGCAATTATTTCTTCGAACTGGTACAAGATCTAGAATCTGCTACATAAGGTACAACCTCCATACTCATGAACAACATCAAAGGAAACCCAATGGAGGAAAACGTACAATCCACCTGACCAAGTGGAACCCTAAGGTACACCCCCGTGCTAGGAGATAACATAAGGTACCACTACAACAAATAGTCAAGAAGATAGTAGGCTAAAACATGGCTAAACAAAACTCCAACACAACACTGTACAACATCAACATCACATAACACACACATCACTTCTAGAGGCCTCAGTCAACAGAAGGGGAACACATAACTAAGGAATGCTAGATTGCAATAGGGAGGAGTTTCATCACATGGTCCTAACATGGGTTACCCTGATAGTATCTCACTAGACATTAGCCCCCATCTATGGTTACCCTGACAGTCTCTCACTAGACGTCGGCCCCATAGGGTGACACATGCAGAACCAACATTCCTTTCATGAGGACAAAGAAGTTGATCTTTCCAACTAGGCCTTCTCAACCCATCCTTAGCCTAACCAAGCACTACAAGCATGGGTGAGGCATCCAATTATCTTTATTAATGTGTAATCTACCCAACTCCTTAATTCATTAATTATGTTATCACTAAGTTAAGAAACTCCCAAATGGGTTACCCTGGACACCACTTTGGGTTTTGGCCCCCATTGAGAGCCACTCCCCCTACTTGCAACTAGAAGACCCAAAAACAACAAGCAGGGTAAAGCCATCTTGCACACTAAACAAAACCACAAGAAACACATACACAGAGCGAGGCATGGACCATCTCTTTCACAAATCACAACTACAATAATGAATAAATACTGCAAGGCTAAAGACCCTCATGCACACATCTCAAGTATATTATCCACCATTTCCAAAATGAAATAATCATGAAATCAAAAATACAAGCTACTCCCCTAAGCCTCTAGAAGATTACCCTTAACCACATAGCACAAAGGTTTACACGCTGGAAAAAAACTCCCCAAATCACCTTAGTTTCATTAACCAAACACTTTAATTAAAACAAGCACGCAAATAACCAATGTAACCAAGAAATCTACATATGATAACAAATCATTGATTATGTGATTGTAAAGGAAACAATATTTTTAAAAGATCATCTCATTATTTACTTGAATAATTCCTTCATTTACTTAAATGTAATTAAATCAATTTTAGTTTACTTTGGGATATATATATATAAATCAAATACCAACTCAAAGTTTAATATAATATAGAACTTATTAAATAGACCGAAATAATCAAATCTAATTTAGAATGAAACAACCATTGAATAAATATAAATAATCAAATTAAATTTAATATGAATCAACCATTGAACAATTAGAATTAATCAATTCAAATTTAATATGCATAATATTTTTAAAAAGTGCCATTTACAGCAATGTACAACAAACAAAATATGCATGTCAAACATCAACATTATATAAACACAGCAAAGCATTAAGAGTGTATGAGCATCAAATTCTTATAGAGGTAAGATCCAACAATACATAAAACCATATAAACAAGGTAGAAATTGGATGCAAGATACAAATCATTGAACAAAAGAAGCGTTGACTTCCAACTCCTAAGGCGCTGCAACCAGTTAAAGCTAATGTACTAAATGGAAATTGGGTTCAGCCTAAATAATCCCATTTGACAATGCAACCAAACTATGTTTGGTATCCAAAACAACATATAATATGAAATCCAAAAAAAAAATTAAAGCATGAGCAAATGGAAGGAAGATGGGGGAGATGGTACGACCTATGAGAGAGTCTCATAACACCAAACCAAAGTGATTCGACTCCCCCCAGCTTAAACATCGATCCCCAAAATAATGCAACTTCATTACATGCAAGAATTGACTGCCAAAAGCAACACATAGGCATTTGGGTAAAATCAAAGTGCCATAAGAGAAATATAATAGCTTCCAAGACACAACATAAGGGAGAGAATTCGTTATTGGGAAGAATAGAAGAGATTGCCATCCAAAATTTACAACACATAGCAGTAATGAGAAAATCCAAGCCAATCCATACTTGGTCAATGCAAGGGAGGAGGGTGCCACTTAAGGAGTGGGTTGGCTAGCACAGCCTTTAAAAAAAACTTTAAAAACTTTCAAGCATAAGCAACTAGCAAGCATAAGGGGCGCACAAATGGAGTTTCATTACTTTGTCTTCAAAAACTTTCAAGCAAATTCTATTGACAGGCATAAAGGGCGTGCAATTGGATAGACAAAATAAGCTTTAGAAAATACAATTTTTTAATTGTTTCAATTCAGCAATAGACAAGTAAATGTTTTGTTTCAATAGCAAAAACATTCAACATATTTATTTTCAACAATAATTAAATTAAAAAAGATAATAGTTCAAACTTGGATCCCGAAGCTTGGTAAAGTTGGAGGTTTGGTGCTGAGATCAAACCTCTGATGCAACAACCACTTCCACAAGATCCAAAACAATCCTTTCAATAATTCACAAATTCCCCACAAGAACTACAACCAATCCCAAGATTCTTTATTTTTTGAAACAATCAACATAATGCAATTATTCAACCAAAAAAAAATTTTGCAAACAAAGTTTTCTTTTCAAAAACCCTAAATCAATCATCATCCACCTCTCCCTTGAAAATATGATAATTATTTACAAAAGGAAGCTAATGATTTTCAAAAACAAAAATTAGATAAAAATCTCACAAAAACAGTAAGTTTCCTTACGACAAACAATTTGAAGTCACGCATGTGCTTCGAGACAATATTTTCTATATTTTTAATTATTTTAGTTGATTGTCCACTATCACATTCCGATTTAATATTTTATTTTATATTATAATATTTTCCCACCTTTTAATTTATTAAAATCCCAACATTAATAATAATATCTTTATATTTAATTATCAAAATACTTTATAACTTAATAATTTAATTTAATAAATTAATTAACCAAGGCAACTCAAATACTATTTATCAACATGATTTATTTAATTCAACAACTAATCAAACAACATTATTAAACCAATTTAATTTAACAACTAAATATCAATAATTATCACCTAAGCATAAACAAGGTCGAAATAGAAACAACTGACCACAAACAACATACAAGACTAACATGATGAACAACTGGAAACTCATCCTCTTTGAGGATGATGGCTAGGGTAGGGGACCATACATTATCTATATTCAACAATTTTCATTGGGTTTAAAGCACACTCAGACCTGTCAATTCAAGTGGAGTTGATTCCTAGTACCTGCAACCTGCAATAAACAAAATGGTTGAACATATATAATCATACAATCAAACACACTGTGAAAGGAAATCACAGTGTAATAGGGTACTCATGCATGAGTAATGCAACACTATCCCTTTCACCAAGACACAACAAACAAGTAACCACATCAATACATAACAAACAGTTACATAGCCAACTACATAAAACAATCACTAGATAATCACATAGTAACCATGATTAGATAACACATAATGCTCATAACTAAATTAATTCACATAAACTAATAAGTCCACAAAACTATCATAGCATGTGCATAACTCAAGTAATAGCAATATCACCAAAGTATCATCAAATTTCCATCATAGTATTAAATCTAACATCAACAAAGTGTCTTAGTGTCTATCCTAACAGAACAACTATCAATCTAATAAAGAGCAACATGAGGGGCACTACAAAAGGAGAAAACATTGTGGGTAAAAAATCATTTCCAAAAGAGAGAATTAGGTTGGATCTAATGATTTTATGTTGTATAATTGGGCACCCATAGTTTTCTTCAATCATCAACTATCACATGGAGGATATCACTTAGGTCATTAAAGGTTTTTGTTGTAAGAGGTTGCATTTTTTGTCATTATATGCATTCATTTTGCTCTAATTCAAGATTCATAGTTTTTTATTATAAGAAAAATAGGTTTTGAAGGGGCCTCAAAACCCTTTACAAGATAAACCACTGCTTCATCATATAATAAAAAATAGAATAAGCAACCAAAAAGCAGCCAACAATCAACACACAGACAGCCAGAAAAAGGCACAAAAGAAAAAAAAAACTAGAGATTTTTAAGAATGTCAGCCACTTCAATATCACTATCATTATTTTCTAATGGAAATTCATGACTACTACAACTTCATCAATAGGAATACCAGCCTTTGCATTAAGTTTAGTCTTGTTATAGTGGTGCAGGAGCACCTTGGCAATATCTTGATACCATCATGTAAAAGTTGATAGGTTGATTAAAATTTTGGTGTTCTAACATTCTCTTAGGGTCCTTAAATCTATTTCTCATGTATTAGTGTCATATTTTACAAGAAAATGTGGAAAATGTAAAGCTGTCAACAAATATTGGTTAATTACACACTTATGTAAAAGTTGTATTTGGAAGTTGAAAGGACATTTAGGCAGTTAGGTCATTTAGAGGCAGTTAGAAGGCTAAGAGTCAGTTGTTTTTCCTTTAAAAAGGATTTTGGAATGCATTGTACTTCGTGGGTGATTGAAAAGTTTGAAAGGAATAAAGAGAAACTTTGTGATTTTTGTTATTTCTCTGATTTCTGTAGTTTCCTTGCAGTGTACATAATTGTACAAACTTATATGCATAAATAATTGCTTGTAAGTGTTAGTAAAATCAATCACCTCCCATTCAAAATTTGTTTCATGTAATTTGGTGGTCATTTGTGAAAGTTATTGTGATTTCTCTGAAGACTACTAAAACCCTCATTAGGGTAACCAATGGCCTGTAAATTTTAAGTTTCTCACGTTCTACTCATTGAAAAGTGCTAAAATTTGGTGGAGACGGTCTTAGTAGCATCTTCTTTAATGTTCTTGAAGCTTTAGATCGCGTGAATAAGATTATTGTGTGGAAACTTGAATTTTTTTTACTATAAATCTATCACAGTCTGATAAAACACAGAGTTTCAATGGAACTTAACCTAGGGTTTGGAAAATAAGCATGTGAGTGACTATCTAAAGGTTTCTTAAGCATAAAAAAGTCTAAATACAGGTGATTGAAGTGATTTTCAAATGAGTTTTTGTTTGGAGGTAGCCAAATGAATAAGCCCTATCCTAGTTGCAGGCCTAATTAACCCTATTATTGAACGTAGATAGTCTGAATTTGTGCATTTCTCTTAAAAAAACTTATGGTGATACTTTCATATGTTTTAATACATGATAAAGAGTACCTTAAATTTTGGTTGCAGTTAGGGATTAAGGTATGTGTGTTGAAGTTATCACTGACAAAGTTATAATGTATGGCTACAAGCAATTAATAGTTATTGAAGACTTGTTTATCAGATCATTTAAGGTGAGTATATAGGGTGTAAAAAGAGTTTGATCCTATTGGTATAAGCCTACAAAAGATACCCCAAGCATTAAAATAGTCATTGGTGTTTTGGTAAGCAAAGTTGAGGGTTGAGGCTTGTAAATACCATGGTGGCACAATAAGGATAGACATAACAAGATGATCTAATAAGAAAGGACAGTTGTTATAATTGATTGTTTTTTATTAAGTTAAAGATGACCAAGGTGTCTTGAAGGATTTTTAGTGTTTTGGACTCTTATTTATACATTTGAGTATTAGAATAAAGTGATTGTAAAAGGGAAAAGTGACATGGAATCAGTAAACAAACAAGGATAGTTTTGTGACTTGACTAATGAGATTGAGTGAGTTGTTTTCTTCCTTTGTACTTGAATCAAACTAGTTCTAGTAGAAGGCCCCATATCACTTGTAATTCCCTGCTAGGGAACCCAGAGAACAACACTTAAAGTAGCAAAATAACTGAACAATTTTTTTTTAAACATTCGATTATAGCAAGAATACAAAGTCACATATACATATACGTTCTCAAGATTCCTTGACAATGCTACTTCAACATTTACAAATTAAATCATCACATCACTAAACCATAAGATATAAGGCATAAGGATAAATCATATTAATAATGAATGATCTATACATATAATTTTAATGTAGTCAAGTTACATATTTAAGTTATATCAAGTGAGATTATGAAAAATCTCATAACAACATAATAACATTAAAAAAGTTCACTCATAAACATCAAGAGTGTATACAATAAAGATGAAAATTGTAACACATCTGTCAACTTTGTCCATAAGCACACTCAACGTCCAACATCATGAACAATGTAGAATCAAGAACATGTCATAAATAAAATATCATCCAAGAACAACAACACCTACAAGGGGACCCAATGGAGGAAATAGTGCATTCCTCCCAACTAGGTGGTACCCAAATCTCCACTCCCTATGTGCTAGGATATAATATCAGGTCCACAAAGACAAACAAACAAGAAGAGAAAACATAACATCACATGGCTTGACATACACATTATGATATATCGATATCTAAACCACATAAAGACAAAGAAGCTTCCAGAGGCAACAACATAAACAAGGGTAACTCTATACAAGAGACCACATAACATGCATTAGGAAAAGAGTGTCATCACATGGTTTATTATAGATTACCCTGGTGAATCTTCCTAGATTACCTGCCCTCAAACCAAGTTTCCTTGGCAATCTCTACCAATTCTTGGCCCCTAAACAAGCTCAAGTGGAATGGAACTACCTCTCAAGAGGATGAAGTAGACAATCATGCCATTCTAGGCCATCTCAACATACCCTTAATCTAGTCAAGCACTAAGGTATAAGGCGAGGCAATCAAATTATCTAGATTATTTAATAAACACTACCCAACCCCTAGTACATTTAATTAGGTTTTCACTGGATTATAAACTTATGATAGTTACCCTAGTTACCTCTTAGGGTTTTGGCCCCTATCACAAGAAACTCTTCCTCATAACATGACTCACTATCAATTACAAGGGATAACCTTCAATCACATTAACACAAAACCAATAATATACACATTTCAATCATGACATAAGCTATATAACTTTCATAATACCTCAAAGGTAACAAAAAATCGTGTAAGGCTAAGTCCCAAATAGAACCATTGTAATTGAACAATAAAGTACAAGCATAAAAGCTTACAGAACAAATTAATTTCCCTAGCCTCTGGAAGATTAAAGAGCTCAATATCACAAAAGTATACTCATAAATTAAAAACCGACACATTATTACCCATTAAATACTATCATCAAAACTTCATAGACGAAAAGTCAAAATAGATAATACATTGGCATAATTAATTGTTTTATTTTAAGAAAGTATATCTATAATTATTCTTTAACAAGAATAATATAAATTCTATACATTTTCTAATTATCCATATACGTGCCAATCAAATTTTCAATTCCTAAATTTAAGAATCAGACAATATCTAAATGATTCTTCAACATTCAGTTATCCTCACCATGCAAAATAAAAGAAATCGCTGAGGATAACTCCAATAAAGAACATGTAGATATCACACCATGCAAGGATTTAGAACTCCAGATAGTTAGAAACCTTAAACAAGCAGATTTTAAATAAAACTCATAAACCAAGGATAGTGTGATACATGCATTTCAACTCAGCAAAGTATTTAACACCAAAACAGATTTTCTATGTAAATACAACCATGTATATATATTCATACATATGTATTTATATATAGGTTTATATGTGGATTAAAAAATATGCTAAAAGTTTCAAAGAGTGATAAATAATCAAAATTAAATATGCATGAACAAGAAAAATGCATGGGTGTAATCCTTATTCTAATATAGAACTTTTGTGCGCATATGTGACAGGAGGAGTTATCTAATGCATGAGGGTCGAATGGAACACCAAATTGCATTATCAATTATCTACTCTATTCTATCGGTTCTATGAAATAATATTCTTAGAACAAGAACATAGCATGATGACAGGTGTACAAAGTAAAACAAAAATAGGCATAAAGGTTCTATTGTTTGACAATGATTTAATTCCTAGTTTTGGAGAGTCATATTAAAACACAACCAAAAATTTAAAGGAGAAACTCAGAGTTTCTTCCTTGAGAAGAAGTTGTTTAAATAAATAACATGAAAGAACAGCGCCGACTACATTTAACAGGTCTTGCAAAGCAATAAAATAAGGAATTTGTGGATTATTGGTTGCGGACAAAGCTCACATGGAAGGAATTAGGAAACAACAAAAAAGATTATTTTGAGAAATCTAAACCATTTCCATCATTAATATACATCGGCACTGGGTGTAGAGAGAACTAAGGATCCAAAAGATGGTCAAATTTATTGCTATGACAAGGAATTCTTCGAACCCCCAATAAGACTTTAAACAGGAAACCTCATAAGTGAAAAAGCTTAAGAATTAAATATCGATATGGCTCTAGAGCAGCGCTCAGATGGTTCTATCTTATTGAATTCCTATGTACACATTTACTAAAGACCATTATGTGCAGAGAGAGAGAGTACGGCTTGAGTCGGCTTGAAGGAATCATAAACATTTAACTTCTGTTTAAATTTAACACACAACGACCCCACATACAAGTAATGACTTTTCAAATCACAAATTATCAAATTTTCTAATAACGTATAATCAACTTGTTGTTTTCAGTGTCAAGACAAATAAATACCGAATGCCAAATTATGATAGCAACGTTTGTATAGCATATAACCAACATCTAAATCCATCTCTAGAATTGTTGCAAGAAAAAATGTTCTGAGAGACATGTACCATTTCCATGATTTAAAGTAGACTATTACTATAAAATACTACACAAAGAGTAATTTGATAGCAATAATCAATTATGTACCAATATTATTCCAACTAGGTTTTAATTGCTTTCGTTTCTTTAAAATTTCCATCAATTGTTTCAATTCTAATTAACAACAATTTCTTTTCTGATGTTTTGTACAAAATTATCAACAAATAAATTCTACCACAAGAAAGAACACCGACATTGCAACATTCAGAAGCTTACTATTTAGAAAAGTACAAATCAAAGAAGAAAACCTAGATTAAATTCTTGAATCCAACGAAGATTGAAGCAAGAACCAAAAAACCCACAATTCTTTATTTCTTTTCAAAGCATAGACCCTTCAAATCCACTGTCTCTAGAACTTTTCAATCAAAACATAGAGAAGAAGCTCTTTCCCCAAAAACCAAAAACTGTCATGAGAGTTCTCTTCCCAACAATCCAAAATTAGTTGCCGTGAAAATATTGCACACCCAAAAGCTTTTTAATTCATTTTCAAGTAACTCAAAGTCACAAGACTTAAATGATTGTGAGTCATGCAATCAAAATTGGTCAATCAGTTCTAATTATATGATTACTCAAGATAACATTTTCTAATTCTAAGTAAAGATTCCATATATTTATTTACAAACTGTTGAAAACAAACTCTTCAAAATATCTACTTTTCACATACATTAAGTTTGCACATTTAATTCAACAATTGCATTTAAATAAATAGCTTGTTTAATTTCATTTAATAAATCAAAACATAAACATAATCATTTAATTTGACATTTAAATAAAGTCGCATTAAATCCAATGAATTAATTAATAAACCATTTAACTAAATTAATTAATTCCCAAACAAGACACAAACATAAATGACACAATGAAACTGAATGACAAACAACGATGGGTGACATCACAGATAATCGTCCTATGCAAAACGATGGCCAAAGAAGGACCTGGCATTATCTTCGATACAACATGTTTCCATTGTGTCAGGGCACACTCAAACCTGACAAAGCAGGTGAAGTCGATACTCGGTACCTGCAAACTTTATCAAACAACACTGTTAAACATATCTACATAAACCAACAATCACACCATGAAAGAGAGTTACAACGTAGCAGGGTATTCATGAGTGAGTAATGCTACATTGTCTCCTTCACCAAGACTAACATACAATACTATATCATGAACAACAT
>VDFB02373600.1:0-17412 GCA_007258455.2 Sequoia sempervirens
TTTGTTGATGTCAATCGATTCTAGATTGTACAACACTAATATACTACTTTTAGAAGTAAATCAAATATCTTTATTTTATCATATTTCATGAAATAAACATTATAATTACTCTCATAACATGGCTCTCATAGAATCACCACACCTCCTCAATTCAAAATCAATCTCTAAGCCTATACTGCCTGATGATAGATGCTTATTGGGCTACCTCTTTACATGCCTAGTTTTACCCAATTCACGAGCTTGGCTCCCCTCTTTACCCACTCATCATTTGAACTCCTCTTATCTCTCTTATTAACTCTACCCTCATGTCTTTCCTCTATTTGTTCCTTTTAATCTTTATTTTTATATTCCTAAAAATATTGGTTGTGACCTCCTCTCGGTTGTGTGCTCACCTCAATATCTTCAATTTGTTTTCATTTTCTATTTGTTAACAAGCATCCAATGAGTGCATTCCATACTATGCATCTCTTTCTTGCCATGCCACACACCCCCTAATCTATCTGCCTGGTGTCGTCTCTATGAGCTTTCATTTTTCAAGTTGTAGCAACCTACTTTCTTTTCATTGTAGACTTCTTCCCTTTCACGCCACTTCCCCCTCATGACTTCTCCTTTACTTGGCAATGATTTATATAAACTTTGGTTTCTAATGTGTAATTTCTTTTACATTGATGGTAATGTCTTCAATTTTCTTCCTGATGTTTCCCTCTAATCTCCTTTTGGTTGCATAGGAAACTTTCCTAGCATGATGTTTCACTGCCTCCCTTGCACGGCTTGATCTCCCCCTTTCATGGAATTTTTCTTCTTATTTAATCAACTCCACTTTATTTTATATTCCTACCCTTTGAACTTCTCACACCCATTTGTTATTCCCCACAACCTTTTATTATTTATCTTTCTTATTTTTTATAAAATCATGAGTGCAAAATAGTGCCTTTCACTGGTTATGAAGTAAGCAAATAAGGCAAGATGATGTTTAAACCACTTTAATTTGGAATAATTCATATGTGTAGAACTCATGAAAACATATTATCTATACCTTAAGAACATTCCCAATGCTAGTGCACTAATAACATCATGATGTCACCTATGAAATGAATGCTTGGAACAAAACTAATTTTTATTGTAACTCCTTACCAAGAGCTCAAATTCTTGCAAAAATTTACACAATCAAGAAAATAAATATCATTTAACTTCCCACCAAGCCAATTTTCCTCAAACCTCATATTTAATAATTTTATAACTTTTCCAACATACCATCCGAAGTTAGGAAACACTCAATTCTCTATAATAGTTAATAGTTTGACTTTAAAAAAATTCCCATCAAAATCAGGATAGAGTCAAAATTATGCCCAAAAGAATATTTTCCATGAAACCTTACCACACTCTCAAAATAAAAAATTTTTGGTGATGTTGATTATGTGTTCACCTAGGTACTTCTACATCACTTCACATGATGCTTGACTAAAAATAATGTTGTAATAATGTGCATAAATCTTCTCTTGATAGTCCTTGATTGACTTCGGATATTCAGTTCACCCAAAAATTTCTCCTAGGATTAAAATGGTGAAGGTATTATGTATTTATATGCAATTATTCTAATTTCCAAAAAAATAAATTTTGATGGTTGAAAATTAGAATTAGAATTTTAAATAATAATTATCAGCCCCAACACATTTAAATTTGGGGCCAAATTAAGAGGACAAGGGTGCCTAGGGCACAATTTTCTAGACCCACTTTTTCAGGATTTGACAAGCTGAGGGCAAAATATTAAATGCCTAATTTGGTTTTTCACATTTGATTTCTCGATAAATGATAAAATGGGCTATGTGATGTAGAGTAGGGAGGAATTTGTCCAACAATCACAATTCAAACAATTTCAAACTATTCTTCAACCTTCAAAACCCTACCTTGGCCTTATTTCTCATTTTCTTCATATTCTTCTTGTAGCCTTCCAACTAGAGAATTTTGAGCATATATTTAAAAAATACATTACAAACCCATAAAATGATTTACTTTTTAGATACCCTTTAAGGCCCTCTTAAACATATCCAATTTTTGCAAACACCTTTTTTGGAACATCAACCCCAAAAATGGACTGCTACACTGGAAATGGCCACAATTAGCCCTATTTTACAAAGCATCACCCAACCCGTCACTCTTCCAACCTTAAATCTCCATTGCAGGTTCACAACCGGGTTACAAAAGCTTTGAATCAACAAATTTTAATAGAGGAATGCCCACAAATTCATCCAAACCACAAAACCTTGACTTAGGCCTATTTAGGCCTGTAAATGAGAGGCTTTACTAAATCTATCAATTCCAAACCATTACTCTGCAACCCAATAGTACAAACACATCCCAATAGGTTTTCACATGCTTAATTCATCCACTATAATGATCCCCTAATAGTATTTCAACAAACTTCAACTCTTAACCTCCATTCTTTGTTCAAAACATGAATGAAAACCTACTAAGGCAACAACAAAAACTCTTCAAACCTTACTCCCTTCTCCTAAAACCAACATTAACATCTAACCCTACCTAAATGAACCCATTCCACCAAGTTTCAAGCAATTCTACTAGTGGAAAGGGTCATTAATGTATGTTAACCACTCTCAAACCCTCCAAACAGGGTTTCCAACCCTTCCTCAGTAAAATGCTAATAAAAATCTTCAAACTCTATGAAAAATCTCCAAATCAAAACCAAATTGAATTTAATTCATATATCCATCAAATCCAATGCACTTGAGATCAAGAACAATCTATACGGAGCCATACAGCAGCCTGTAGTAACAATTTTACCAGAAAATCATAGAAATTTAAAGGTTTTCTTATTGCTTTCAACCAAAAATGAACACTAGAAGTTGAATTCGACCCATACACATTGTATTTAAACCTCACACACCCAAAATAAACTAACAAAACTAACCCAAACTACCTTTTGAACTACTTGACCCTTGGGCTTCCATCTTTTGCATTTTTTACATTTTGCCCATGACAACTTTTGCAAGATTGACCCCAAATGACTCTAATTACATTTCAAATGGTCTATTATGACCTTATTTTTTGACATAATAATAAAAACACCAAAAACCAAGCTTAAGACCTTATTCACAAAACTGACCTGGTGCCCCTACACCATACACCCAGACTTAAAAAGAACTCAGGTCCCTTGAGGACTATATTGTAGTGTATCATGCTTTATCACACCATCTCTTTGATCTCCCAATTTCCTTTAACCTGGTAACCCTTTCCACTTGATCAAGGATTGAATATTTTTATCATTTTCTGCAATATTGAACTTTTTACTGCCTAGACAGTGCTCCAACTTCACAAGTTGACTTTATGGATGCCCTCTAACCTTTCCCTCATCTGAGATTGATGTTGAACCTACTTGAACACTTCCAAACATACCTTTACCATCTATACCTGTTACCTGATTTTTAGCTTTCAGCTGAAATCAGGTAACCTAGTGTTTGTTCTTTTCATGTTGTTTAAACATTTAAAGATAAACCATAAAACTAATAGTTTCAATATGCATGGAGTGATTGTCAAATAAAGTAGATTACATTTTGTCATTTCAATGTTGCATTATGGAAAATGAGAAATAAAATCATAGATATACAAATGTAGTCTTTTATTGATAATCCTAAAATGTACATGTCCCTCACAAGCCAAGGGACTAACTCTCTTATTCAATGAACATATGAAGCAATTCATACATGAATAAGTAAAGGAAAGAAATAATGTGCATAGAGGAATGGAACTAGTCATTTCCTTATAATGACTGGTTACGAGTTTCCCAACTACTCTCTACTACTGCCCCAAGCTGCTTGTGTCCTCCCCAACTCTGTAGTGCTCCTCACCCTGCATCCAAAAAAAGCATGATGTTAGAGTGAGGTTCTAAGCAATGAAAGATTAAATCCTTACATACACACCTACCTATGCATGTATAAACTGATCCATAATTGCATTAAATAAGCATGCAAACCTTGGATGTCTCAGAAAACAATGAAGTCATCAAACACATGTCCAACATATGCATTTATTTTCTAACTGTTTGCTTCATGTGCAGATTTAGGACAAGTCTAGTTATTGTTTCATTATCAGATTAATTGATAGCATGTGGGTTAAATGTGGCTCCCACAAGGGTAGAGCTCAGCATGCTTTGAAGGAAAAGGAAATTGAGCAACTTGATCAAAGATTTATTTGTTATCAATGCATTAAATCAATATGGAATCACACCAGTTGATCAAATTTCATTATCAGATTCAAAAGATGCAACATATTGTGTTGATATGTCCTTCAATCTTCTTAAGAAGATCCATGACCTGTTTATAAAGGAAGTGACTTCATAGATGCATCAAGTTCAATTATGCATCTTATAAACAATGAGCAAGCATTTTAAGTTGATGTCAAGCCCCTCTCACCATAACCCTATTGGACAGTCACACATCACATAGGAAGGTCAGTTCTTAGGTCACCCACATATGTGACATGTGGTTGTCCAATAAAAATAGAATAAGGAGACTATGTGTATTTATTACCCATAAAATAAGAAAGAGCAATTGTTGAATCAAGGTCATGATACAAGTACAAGGACAACACCTTTATAGGAGCTTACAAGGCTGACAAGCATGGGGAAGTATACAAAACAGAGCATAATTGTTCTCATGGCAAAGAAACATGGGCATCTATTTTGTTGACCTCATAAGTTAGATGAATGAAAGTTATATGATGTCCTTTAGATTGAGAACATGATAAGCTTGAAAGCATTCCAAGCATTTCATAAAGAACAGCAACAAAAACAAATTTTGAAGTTGCACAAGGCTCTGTTCAAGGCCTTCTCAATCAAACATAAGACAAACAAGTTGCCAAATAACATTCAATGCATGATGTTTTAAGGAAATTCATAAAAGGAAAAGACATTCAAGAAACATCAACTCTAGTTGACAAAGATATATTCCTATCATGAATATGTCATTACAAAAGTCATGACGGCAATTGAACCCTCATATGATGTGATCAAGATACAATTGCTATGCCATAAAACAAGGGATAGGGGTCTACTATTCTCTAAGCATATTACAAAGAATGATTGAGCAAGTTACCAAATGGTTTCCTCTGGAAATGATGCCTCCAAGCATATTACAAAGAAAGGAAAATCATTGATAATAAATATGGCAGTGGTCTTGACTGAACTAGAGGAGCTCATGAAATTCAATTGTTGAAATCATCAAGAATCATGATGCTTTAGTGAACAGAGCATGGTCACTAATAAGAACAATTCCATTGAGGGTTACAGTTTCATCTTCATGATTATCTATGAACTTGGAAAAACAAATCAATAGTGAACGCAAGGTGCATTCATTACATAAAGAAAATACTTATGGCACTGCTATCAAAAAGATGTTATTGTGATAGTGTTTCTACATGTAATACAAGGAATAAGCATGATCATCAGAGAACATGAAATACAGTCCATTCACAACAAGTTCAGAGCATAAGTGATGAGCAGTCCCAGATTCAATCACAATAATAGCAGCCATTACTTCTAATGGGGCAGTCATGTGCATTGATAGACATAGATGTGCTTCAAGGTAAGTCACCAATTAATGAGTATTTTGATCAATTCAATGCATAAACAATGGGATGCAACAACAAAGAAAGTATGCTACTAAGGCAGCAGTTGTGGAGCAACAACATCATGTAGGACAAAGAGTATTAAGACTTCACAGTACTCCTATAGCAATGGAACATGGGTGATAGGCCTAGAGACTTTCAATGAACAGTAATGGTGGGTTCCAGTTGTACACTTTCCTAATGGAAGTCACCATTCCGATGCAAGAAGAGGAAACATATGCTCTGATTTGAAAGACTTTTTGACCTTCTTAGTGATAGAAGGAAATTACGCATTTTAAGGAGATGTTGACAATGAGTCAGTATTGCTAGTTTGTATTGGATGTATGGTCTATGCATCATAACCTTGTATGAAGGTTGGAGCAGCAATTTTCAATCCATAAGCACATGGGATCAACATATGCATTGGTAATCATGCTTTCAACAATAAAGTGATAGATGAACAAATATAAATCAAAGACAGTGTTATTGAAACATCATTAAAGGACAGTGACATTATACCAACAAGGTGCTCTTATGTGATCTCATACAAGCTTCAGGGACATTTCACCATGAATGCATGCCACATGGACAATCATGTGAGAGATTGTCAAACAAGAGTTCCATAGGTTTGATGAGTAATGAAGATAGTCTTTGCCAAAATAGGGGGCAGTACCATCATCTTAAGGTACCACTGTTGCAAGATGATAAATGATAATCTTTGTGTTTGTATGCGTGGAGGTCCTAAAGCATGCTTTGAGTAAGGTGCATTAATGGCATCTTTTGGTGAAAGGTTTCCCAAGCATGAGAAAAGATCCAGTGTTTATTGCCACACATACGATTCAGCCATACAAATGCATAAAGAATAAATGACAAAAACATATAGTCTCTCATGATCAGAAAAGGAGAAAGGAATCCAGTAGTGGGAGGCAAGAAACAAAAAAGGGATAGTTATTGTGCTTTTCATGGTGCCTATATATGCCATTGAATCAATAATATTCCTGTGAGATCCAATATTTTCAATAGAATATGAGATTTTGAGTGAAATGCAGGTTATTCATAGTGACCAAAACCATTTTGGGGTTTTTGTTTTCAAAAAACATTCTACATAAATGAAATACATTGCAAAAACAATTTAGATGTTCATTGATAAAAGCTTTTTTTGCTATAGTTTGAAGTTTTATAAACTTGGCTTTTGATAAGGATGCAGACAGAATTACAGTATAAACATCAACTCAAGTTTTAGTGTAACAAAATGGACCATCTCATGTAGCTATTTATTCAGAGTAGATACGGTGCAATAACATGGAGACTCATTTTTTAACAAAATCTGAAGTTGTTTTCAAGTTGAAAACATACCCATCTGGGTTCATCATAAAATCTATGAAAGGAAATGGAAATATGGTAAACTTTCTACAGGAGTTCAAAAATGAAAAGCCATTCATGTGTTATGATAGGCCATGGTAAAAATTTCCCTTTTCCTACAAAATATGAAAATCCCACTTGGGGTTTCAATAAATGGAGCCAACATTGCTATTTCTATAGAAGAATGGAGAGAATTTACAAAATCATCTGCATTTCTTGCAACAAATTTGAACTTTTCAAAGAAATCATGTAACCCACATGGATTTTTTAAAAACAAGTTGCAGTTTCAACAAATATACATGCTATAAGAAACCCAAATAGGGGTTTTGCAATTAAAATGCAGAATGAAGCAGAAAAATCATGAATACAAGAAGACCCAGTTTCCATAATGGAGGCCGAACCCACAACTGGTTCTTTCTTTTCTACATTCCAGAAACCCATCTGGGTTGTCAAAGATTTGTTAATACAAGGAGGAAATCAAAATGATACATGAGGGTTTCAGAAATGAACACAAAAGACTTTGTTCCTATTCATGGTCGCGGCCAATGGGTCTTTTTCTTCAGGAAATCAACAGATAAAACACAAGGGAGTGTCCTTATTAACAAATACAAAAAAGAAGCAAGCATTTTATGCTTTATTCTTAAGGAAGAAACAAGAATATGGGTTGTTTTGCACATAATCAACAAGAATGGAGTCGATTAAACTCACCTAATATTTTTCTCACAAATTTCTTGCAAAACTTTCAAGCTTTTGCTTCTAATAAAGCTTCATTGAGTTCTCACGGTGGCTGTTAACAAATGAAATAACAAACAGAGAAAATGGATGACACAATATGGGTAAGAAAAAATTCCATCAAAATGCTACTGGCCACAGCCTATAAGTCCAAAAAATGGCCTCCAGGTGGAAAAAATGGAGATTTATACAAAACAAATGTTGTTACCTGATTTTCCATGGTGTTTTCCACATAGAATCACCGAAAAACAAGTCAGTAAAGAATTTTCCAGTGTGCCCTTGAAACCCCATGGTGGCAGAGCATCATTTTCCAGTTTTCTTCAATGACCAAATGATTTTTTTTCATCATTTCAGTGTTTTTTCTTTTAGGGTTTGACCTCCTTTAGATTTCAATGGGATTTTTGATCCCTTGCTTTTAAAATCAAACACATGGCAAATACAATGCGGCCGAAATATGTATGTTATCACTTAGGATTTTATGCCTTAGATATTTTCCCCTCTATTTCAACTTATTGCTAAGTGTTTTCAAACATACAACACATGGTAAATAATGGGACCAAAACATATGGTGTTCTCCCTTATGCATTTTATGCCTTAAGAATTCTTCCCATTTTTAAAAAAAATTTGCTAAGTCATCAATTTTCCAATGGAGTGTGCAATGCAATATGGAGTATGCCATGTGACCTATGTGTAATGCCTTGTTTTCCCAATATCATGTGACTTGGAATATGCTTTCCAAGGGACTTGGAGGTTTGCCATATTGGCCAAGTGCTTTTGAAGACTATAATGCCTTTGCAAAACAATGTGTATGACATGTGTGAGTAAAATACAGAACATGGTGAGTTGATGGTCAATGCCTTGGAAACTTTTGAGGGCTTTAAGATATGACATTATATGTTGCATTTGTTTCCAAATTTTGAGGATGTCATATGAGTGATTTGAAAATCACTTTTATTTTCTTTTAATACAAATGTAATACATATTAATGGTGGGGTCCCATATCTTATGCTTGAATTGTAAAGTGACTTGTTAAGTGATGTTTTATAAATCACTTAACAAGGTCATTATCTTTAATGTTTTAAAAGTCATGTGTTTTCAAAAAACAAACATATTGCATAATGGAGAATATGGTCAAGTATTGAATAAGGACCAATGATGACTTGCAGAAGTGTGATATGTGTGGGATGTTGTTATGACTAATTTTGGTGAAGGGGAGGCCAGCTGGAGGAATTTTTGTCACATTTTTGGGGTGACTATTGACTTACTCTATTTTTTCTTCATGTGGAGGACATTTTGGAGAGTTCTAGAAGGTTCTTTTGGGGCCTTTTCTATTTTATCCCACCAAAATATTCTAGAAACACTTGTGTGGGGGGTTTTTCATGGTTTTGGCTTAAGCATGTTTATTTGGATCATTTGGAGAAGTTCTTTCTTTTTCTAGCAAGAGGATAGCTTACTTTCTTGGAGTTATTTTTCATGGAGGTGTATTGTAACTCAAACAAACCTATTATACAGTAAGCACTTTGAATTAATAGATTGGATCATTTTTATCTTCTCTCTTCATGTTTTATGGTATGTCATTAATGGTTGATCAGTCTGTTTTGTGAAAAGTATTCTTTCCTTACAAACTTGTCCCATGTTTCATGCATCCATTTGACAGAAAATGTATGTTTATAGGTTATAAAACGTGTTGTTTAATGGTGTTATTGACTGTGAAAATCTATTTTTCCTTTTGAAAGCACTGTTATAGAACTCTTTATAAATTATTGATGTGAATTGCATTGGAAAGGGAGTTGTGTGAGTTAGCTTTGAGATATTGATTTGAATGTGTAAGGCTATTAGCAGGTCTAAGTTGTTTTGGTGTATCACCTTAGTTTCTTTCAAGCATTAGGTTTATTTTATGCAATTTCTTACCCTTATCTCAAAGATTAAGTAATTAGGTGGCATCAAAAGGGGAAGCCACCCCTTATCACTGGAGGTCTGCTTTCAAACAGGTTACCCACAACCTGAAAGAAGTCCCATGTTAGTCCAAATCTGCTAAGTTCACTTAAGGCTTAGCAAATAGGGTGCAGATTTGGGGAACTAATAGTACCATGAACTATCTTCTTCCTTACCTTTGTTGCATCCTTGAACTCACCCATATACCCTTGTAATTTACCTTGAATCAATCCACCTTGTTCCTTCATCTCTTCTTCCATATTCTCTACCCCTAAGACCTCTATTTCATCAGGTTTAAAAAACCTCTATACTGGCAGGATTGGATTGCCCACAAACCTCTTTTGAAATCAAAGAACAAAGAACTCTTTCTATCATGCCCTCAATATGCTTCTTAGCCCATTCTTGAATCTCCACAAATAATTCATCCTTGACCTTCTCTTTATTAGATTTAGTTCTCAACTCAATACCATTTCCTTCTAAGTTCATTTCACTCCTCAATTTTATTGTTTTAATACCTTCAAGTGTAGGAGTGGTTGCAAACTCCTTAGGCTCCTCTTCCTTTATCTTTACAAAATCTTTATTGCTTAATATTATCAACTTTGCTACCTTGGTTTTTTCCTTAACATCTTCTACTAATGGATTCAAAGTGAAAGAGTTTCCGTCCTTTTCAATATCATAAGTATTTTTTCTACCATCATAAATTTCATGTCTATCAAATTGCCATCGTCTTCCAAGCAACAAGTTACACATATCCATAGGTAACACATCACAAAGAATCCTATCTCTGTATCCACCTATACTGAATTCAACCCAAGCTTTCCCATTCACCAAAACAAATCAACTTTTATTCAACCAAGACACTTTATAAGGTGTTTCATGAGGTATCTTTTGTTGTGCATGATTTGCACAATAGCCCCGTCGAAGGCAGGGACCCCCTCTTTTTGCTCCTAACAGGTATTATTGCTCCAAATGAGATGATTTTCTCTTGTATCGCGTTGTGTGCCCCCATTTCCTAGCCCAAGTTGGCCCTAAGCCCTTAAAATGATCAGTTTTCATATTGGCCAAAATCACCTAGCTGGGTTTTCCCAAGTTATTTTCTTTCGTGGGCTTAGTCCTACGGATTTCCTCTTGGTCCTTACCCCGTGTCTGTTTTCCTTCATAGACCTGCATTTGTGGGTTTCCTTTTTTTGTTCATCTTTGTGCTCCACCATTCACTAGTAGCGAAGCCTTAATGTCCACCCGATGTGTGGACCCCACATGCATCCTTGCCACTACGTCCTTCATGTATCGTGAACCTATAGTTTTGCATCACCCTACATGGGATTATGTTCCCATTTCATTTTTCTAATGAGGTCGACCCTTGACCGCCACCTACATAGTGGGCTCCGCGTGGCCTGTCATCACCATCATTGTCGTGGTCGAAGTAAGCCCTACTTGATGCACTTTAAATCACTTAAGTCCAAAACGATCATGGGACTTTGCATGACTGCTACCATTCATCATCCCACCACCGTGAAACAGAATTCATACACAGCATGCCTACACTTTTCACTCGCATTCATAACGCCATGGCTGCCACTCACTTGGTTTTTCTTGAATGATATTTTTTAGTGGCACCTTCATGTTGGTTCTCTCTGTTAGGTCTTGTAGACCATCTTCCCTAACAACTTCTTCGCGAATAGCATTCTTGTAGCCAAGCCTTCGAGTCCTTCTACCTAAGTGCAATACCAAGATGACCATGTAGTAATTGTAAGCGAGAAATTCCAAGCCAAGGTTGATTATTGAAGAATGGCACCGCGCATTAGAAATATGCACTTTACAAAGGATAGCATTCAAAATTGATACCGACAATTGTTCCCCATGTGGGGTCTACTTTGCAAACTTTCGCCTAGTTTTAACCATTTCTAACGGCCTACCTCTAACATCACCCTGCATTCCCTTTCCCACATTATGATTGACAAACACCGTTTGTGTGGATCCCACTTTCTCTCTAGTCATGTCCTCTCAGCCATTCATAATGAACTTCCTAAATGACAGTCCCTCTCTTCTTTTTCATAGTGTTTTTTTTCTCGACTCTCTCGTTGGACCTTTGATATGGCTAAAACGAATACCCCAAAGTTTTGTTAGAAAATGACTCTTGATGCCCCTTATAAACTATAGTGTATGATCAAATATCTATAATGGGCACACAAACTCCCTAGGATATCAAACAAAATGCAGGTTGTAGTTGGTCTGTGACAGCATACCTCAACGGTAAAAAGGAAGTAAAAGCATGTTTTTAAGGTGATAGGAAAAAAAATGAGATGTTAGAGGGGATTAAGTTCACTAAGGCCATCGAAGAATAGCGAGAGCAAGCATCTAACCATGAGGGAAGGAGTCTAGAATGAATTCAACCGTTAGAAAGAAAGAAGTTGTCACAGAACTCACTATGCAGGTAGTTGTCAATGCCTCACTGTGGTCTCTATGGAATTTCAAACTCGGCGCCCTGCATTCCTTGGTCTATAATCCCTAGCAGAAGTCACATGTGCGAGACCTGCTTTGCGGGGTTCTGCCTTCCTCTCACCATCTTTGTTACAACTTCCTCCAGTGGTGCTCCCACAGCCTTTACCCATGTACCTTCCGTAGCCCGCTCATCAACATAGTCATAATGGAACATATAATCAGAATAACTACATTAGGTTTAGAATTTGGATTCATCCAACTACAAAGCTATACATCTTAATCTCCCTCCTCTATATGAATCATAACAAGATGTATGCAGTTGATTAAGACCCTTATAGGCATGTATGGTGGATCGGGCTATGAAGAAAAAAACTTAATGATTTAAAGCACCAAATAGATCTCTAAGCCATATGGCTTAATGAAATGAATCTGCGTAGGAAATCTTGGCACAAGAATCAACTTTCAACTAGCAATAGTGGAGACGATGAAACACGAAAGTAAGAAGGTGAAAAACTTTTCTCATCAAATGATGATTCTGGGGGTGCATAACTTTCAAGTTCATGAATAACAAGTGATGAAATACATCGCACTATGACAGGAAATAATGTCCTCATGACTCGTAGCACATCCCAATAGTAGGGAGATCATCAATCCGGTGCATATTTGTTTTTCCATGATATTCTTTGAATGGAATCTTTACACGGGTCACTGCACGATTATCTCTGTATCCTTTTGAGTGTTAAAATGGCCTATGTGAGTGGCATTTTGGTTATGGACTATTGCAAAACCAGCCCCAAATCGTGATGGATCATGAAATTGACAAGAAAATGTGTGGGCACTATGGCATGGGGTATGCGAGTGTTAGGTAATGGAATGGCGTATTCTCTTTGATTTCTCTTTAGGGGCATTGTGCTCACAACCTCTCATGGGCTATCACCCGTGCGCACAACACATTCCCTCCGATGGTGGCCTCATGTATAGACTCCACCTTCTTGTCCACCGTCACTTCCACCATCTGAAGGTAGCCTTCTCATTGAGGTACCCTGCCCTCCTCCTCCCGCAAACAACATGGACTTTCACTCGTCCCGATTAGACAAAGAGGGAGTTATATGAAGCGTCTTCGATAAAGAATGAAGAAGGGAATGGTTGAACATCACCAAAGGTTTTCACTTGTTCATGAGTGACCATCTTCCCCACCATTTTGAATGACGTTCACACTGCCCTCCCGCTGTGGCAACCCATCATCCATCCTTCGTGGTGATTGAGTTTTTGGGCTCCACTCATCTTAGCTTGGTCGTTGCTTTCACCCAATTCCGGATGACCATCGCATATGCAGATTCAGAAATGCAGAATTTTTCCCTCTGTCGGTTGTTTTCTCAACAATGTCATCTTCATGGAAAATGATCTCCAGCATTCCACCTCAATTCACACATGGACCTTTAGACGGATAACTTATTTGTGGGTTCTGCTATTCACAATACTGCGATTCACCATGACACCATTTCCTTGACCATCAACTATGGTGAACTACAAGCAACATCCTACCACACACTTTCTACAGTTGTTTTGCATATCAACAAGGCAAGGCAACATTCAAATCAAGATAGGATAAGAAGGCACCATTCAAAATTTTCCTATTCTCCTCCTATTACTCCTGCATGGCCTTCATGCATTCGGGCTTCAAAATATTTTCTAACACCTGCTCACATAGAGAGGAAACAAAGAAGGAATCGATAGTTACAAAGGAATAGCTTCCATGTATCATCAAACCGATGCCAGTCAAATGATATAACTATCCTGGCCACTTCCAAAGGAAGTTGTTCAGAAGCATTCTTCATTGATATGGCATGCACGGGAACCTTATCATAACAAGTACATATCCATTCGATGTGCTTACTATATAACATGACTCTAATCAGAGAAAGCACCAACTAAAAAGAAAGAAAATTTGTACCAATCAGAGGAGATGTGGAACCACGATGCAAGGTTGGACGCATTTTCTAAAAATGGTGAATGGTGATTACAAACAATGGCATCCTAATTACATGAGCTCACAGCCACCTCCTTTACAGGATCCACAGCCTAGTTGACCAATCTGTGGTAGATCCTTGTGGTGTGGGTTCTGCCACCCTCAAGGCCATCTAATCCTGACAGCCATAACATGATGGTACCCCACATTCTCCCTTCCACTAACATCGTCATCACCTCCCATGTCCACAAGCACAAATCACTGAACTTCATAGAGATTCAGAGATGATGTCAAAAACATAAATGCAACATTGCTAGTTTCTTGAACACAACATGAATTTCAATATAAAGGTAGTCTCTGATGAAGTCACCAACAAGAATGAATGATAAAATTATATATTCTAAGAAATTGAGATCTACTAACAAATTCATAATACACTTGAGCGGGTGCTGCTACACGAGCGGTTGTTTGGCTGGTGCCATTCTTTCAATGGACAGTCTACAATGACATCCCGCACCCTCGTTCAGTTCTCGTGTTTCCCATGCGATGCTAGCACTCTATGTTTAGGTATCAAGCTTCAATGAGGTTTGGTATTAAGTGATATTAAGTTGATTAAATTATTGGAGGCCATCTATTATGGGTGCATTACGCTAAGTGCTCGAAGTGATCATTAACGATGCTTCCTTGTGAGGGTCGAGCATGCGGAATCATCCTCTTCATGTCCGATTGGTTAAGAGAATGAATGTCAGTATGGTTCTTATCATGGGGAGAAAAGAATGTTTGATGTTGTGTCCCAATAATAGAATTATGAGCTTGTGGGTGTTTAATTGCAGGAGCCAGGGTTGCCTTTACTGTTATCAAAAGACTTTCTTCTTGTGGATTCCCGCATTACGAGATCCACATCCCCTTTCTCCAAAAAGTGGCACAGGCCTCTGGCATCCCCCCATGAAGCTCCCATGGGTTCCCCTATCAAGTGGGATTAACCATTAAGTTGTTATGGCATAGGGACTCGAGACCATTCGGTAGGACAACATAGCATGAAAGAAGTGGTTGATTAAGGATGGGTTGCACAACGGATTTTTGGGTGATGGTGCCAATGAATTAATATAGTAGTTGATAAATCCAAAATCAGCAGAGGCACAAAATGTTGATGTGACAAAACAAATCAAAATACCATATCTTTGCTTACAATAGACAGGAGGTGTGAAGCCGGTATATCATTTCCATGAGGTTTAAAAGGGTGGAGCCTCTGCTCATGGGTCCCGCAACCTATGAGGCCCCCTTAACAATTTGGTCTCCTTCCCAGCATCCTTCCCTTGATGGCCTGCACCTTTGTTCCCTTATTTCTCTTCACGGGATGTCATCTTTTATGTTTTCTCTTGATCCCAAAATAAACATGCTAATTTGGTTAGGGAAGTATTATTACTTTTACCCAAGAATAAAATAGCAAATGCAGAGAGAAGGGAAGCGCACTTCAAATCTTTCAAAGTTGATCTAAACAAAGCGGCCTCGATTCATAACGAGCAAGTAGATTTTGGGACCATTCAAGATAGGGAGGATTGTGGTGACAAGGAGGTCAAGGAGAAATGATCGGCAAGTTAATCTTTCATGAGGGAAAACCTAAATGAACCTAAAACGTTGATCACACTTAAATGACAAGGAGATATCCTTATATTCTATATCTTGAAGTGTGAAGTACCATTTAATACTATCATCACTTACTGTTTGGTTGCTTAAAGAATGTGTAGTAATGTGACTATTTGAATTATAATCAAGCAATCATTTAAAGTAAACGTTACATGACTGCCACTTGATCATACCTAAAAGGGTCCCATATCATTATTTGCATAGGTGTAATTCAATTCGTTATTTTGTGCATGACTCTGATTGCGAAATGGAAACCATTAAAGAGGATTGTTGATGCACTCATCTATGACACTGTACCACTAAAATAATGTGTCCATGGAACCATGCTAGAAGAAGTCTCAACTCAGGACTTGATCCAAGGAAGAGATGAAAAATTCAATCCAAACAAGGAACCTACGTGATGCCTACCAAGTTTAGGGAGGAAACAATGGTCAAAAGTCACATGCAGGTTCGAACCAAGGAGGAGACCTTAATTCACAAGTGATGCATTTAAAACTCATCAAGGATGACTGACTAACAAATGATAGCCTGCCAAAGGAAGTTAGTACCAAAGAATGTGGAGGGGTTGTCTTGTTCTTTGTCAAATGATCATGATCCATTAGGTGAATTCCTTTGAATCGGGAAGTGACTAATTTATTTCATAATGAGGCAAATCTTCAAACAAGTGCACTTGATTGGCTGAAGAGAATGCTACGAATCCATCAAGTAGAAGGCAGCCTCTAAATAGTTTCAGCTATAGTAAAAGGGCAACCAGCTAAATGGAAAAATTGCTACAATACAAGGTCACTACAAGACAAAATAGGGAAAAGACAAAGGATGTATTTTATATTGCCATATAATGGGGGTAGGTGAAACCCTAAGTTGTATGAAATCTGAGCCACACAGAAGTATGGCTGAGATCTAATTGTTGGGCTGGAAAACTATAAATAGGGGCTTTCCCCTCATTTGTAAAGGGTCAGAGAGCTGGTGTAAAGGAATTCTGCAACAATAGAGAGCAACATTACATAATTTATGGGTGTTTCTTTTGAGTTTTCTCATTATGTGTGCATGGTTCTACTTCCCTATTAGTTTAGTTGTTAGTTTCTTGAATGGATGTGATGATGGATATTGTTGTTATGGTATTTGATGAGCTTTCAGTGCTTTTGGCACTTGTTGATGACAAGCTGCTATAGAAAATTTAGCACAGGCTACTTTATTTCACTATTGCAGCTAACTTCAAAGTTGTATTTTTCCTTGAGGTGGATATCAATCTGAGAATCCTGCAATCCTTAGGAATTACTTTTAGTTTTGTACCTTCTCCAAGGTTTCTCTTAGCCACGAAAAACTTAGTTTAGAAAAGTTTGTCTATTGTAGTAGCCTCCATTGTTACTATTCATTCATAGCTTAGGATTAGAATAGCTTCTCTTACCCTTCCTCTTTTGCTATTTATTCTAGTCCTTGGTTAGAGTAGGATTCCAAGCATCACCGTGAAGCTAAATTAGATGAAATTGGTGAATTTCAGCTTGTTGTTTTGAGTGGGAAGCCAATGTTCATTCACTTCCAGCACTTTGAAACTCCATTTATAGACCCAACTTCCCACGCTTTTTGAACCATAAAGGCCAACCCTATGTTACCAGCAATACACATCAACCAACTAAGATATTCCAAACATTGTCATGACCTAACACCTGAGAGACCTTAGGGTAGTGATTTGTGACTTGTTC
>VDFB02373601.1:12810-41449 GCA_007258455.2 Sequoia sempervirens
AATTCTATTTCCTAATTTATCCTCATGTCATTACTAACTGTTATCATAATGCATGTCTAATCAGTCGATCTCAACCGTCTGTTGATCTTTCGATCTTGGCCTGTCGTTCGAATAATCAATTTTCTATAAATTGATTTGTCATTCTTCATTCCGATCTCTCTCGAAAACTCTCATGAATTCTTATGACTTTTGAGAGCACTTTGTCTTGAATCTTCGATGTTTTGCTAAATCACTATCAAATGGCCTAGAATTGTGGTATTGGATATCTTCTGTGATAATCATTGGCACAATTGACATATATTCCGGGGCATCCACTCCCAAAACCTGGCATATTGAGAAGTAAGTGTATTTCATATAAGGTTCAAACAGATCCACATGATAAGGATGTCCATCACAATCCTGCAGAGGAACTGGTTTGTTGCCCTGTTTAACCTTGTGAATTGGCAGCCTCCAACCCTTATAAATCGTATCCATTCTTGAGAATTCCTTCTCCAATTCTTCGTATATGATTTCCTCATTGCAAAACCCTTCCAAATTGAAAACCTCACCTATTGCCTCTTTTGACAAATGTATTTATGGCTTTCCAGATGGGTCACATACAACTTTGTGTTTCGGGTCATAATGATCAGCTAGCAACTTTACCAATTCTATATTTACGAATACGTTAGGGCACACTAGTTTTCCCACATTCAGCTTCCATGGATTGCAAACTGGTTCAAAATGGTTTCTTCGATGATAATGGAAATTGAACAAGTCATATCCCCTTATTTCAGTCCAAACGTCTCCAATAAACTTGCATTTATCATCTAGTTTGTCCAATTCTGCCCTAAGTTGTGCAAACCTTCTGGCTTTAGGCCTAGAGCTAGGTAATTGGTCAATGATGTCCTGGTTTAATCTTTGCTCATTGCCCTCATGTTCTGTCTCAGTTTTTTGTTTCTTTCCTTTTGATTGACTACTTTCACCATGTTTCCTACTTTTAACTTTTCCAGAGCTAGGGGACTCCATTCTTCAAAGATACCAAAGTTAAAATATGATGAGCTAAGGTGCAATCACTTACTATATTTTGCTCGAGATCTTCAGACTGGAAGAATTCCCTAGCTCTCGTTCATCTTGTTGATTCTTCTACTATCAATTCAACACAAATGCCTTCAATTGAATTCTCCCTGTTATATCTCGTCATGCCATTAATGTGTTAGTCGAAGCACGAATGAAAACTTATTTGAAACTCATACTGTCACATCAAATGTCTTGTCAGTGAGAAATTTTCAAATCTAGGGCGATATCCTTTTGCAACATTCATTAAACCTTTCGCCAAGACATCCTACGGTCTCATCGACATTTGGAATCTCACTAATGGCTATCGCTTCAATTTTGTATATCGCTGTGACAATTCTGAGTCAGGGAGATGTTTCATAGACTTCATTGTGTCTTACTGAGGTGTAACCGTGGTACTTTTCTTATCACTGAGACATAACCACACTTTTTCCAATGAATCCAAATTTCGGCGTGACTTTAAAAATTTGATAAGACTCATACCGATGCCAATTGTCTCGCCGAACCCATTTCTCCAATATATTCTACTTAGTGAGACTCTCCCCGAAGTATTTCATCGGTGTAACTTTCATATTCGGTGGAACTCATGCCGATGACCTTTTCTCTTACAGATGCATATCTCTATCGGTGTGACATTTGAGTCAGCAAGACTACATGACTTCCTCCTGATAGCCTTCTGATGGAATCCCCTTGCGCTTTATCAGCAAGACCTGATGCTTTTGATAAGACATCACCCCGATGTCCCTTAGCTAAGCTGATACATCATTCCATGCATTGGTCGGTGAGACATATATGAGTTCACTATGACTCATCCCAATAATAATTCTCCTGCTGATATGATCTTTCTGTCACCAAGACAATAAATATGTCCGGCCGATAATCTGCAACAAGTATGTATTAGTGAAAAATCATTATAGGTCGGGGAGACCGTGGCCTTCTCTTGCCGATATGGGTAAGATGGTGAAATATTCATGACTCGATCGATTTTATGGGGCCATATGGAAAAATATGGGCAAAATATTGTGAAGAGAGAAATTTGTGCTTATGGTGAGGACTATTTTGTAGACTCATTAACTATAAAATTTCAAAATTTTACAGTTCTAACAGATAGCTCCTCTTCTTATTGGTCTTTCTTATAATGTTCACACCTTTATTACTTATGGCAACTCCAAGGAAAAGTTAAACTCAATGGACTTAGCGGCAACTAAAATGGAGGGTAATGGCTTTAGTTTGACTTCTTTGCCATGATAACATTCACTTTCCTCCTACATTAGCCTTTAAACCATCTCACAAAACTAATATTGACCCCCCTTATATGATCACTTCACTAACAACGCGACAATGCTATCAACTAGCACTTGCACCCAAAGGAGGTGCAAGGAATACGTCGATAGAATTATATAGGTACCTGGAAATTTGAAGGTGTTTTATTAAGGATTTCTCTGTTTTACATTGTGACTCTATTAAACCATACATGTATGAAGGGAAGTGTGCAAAAATTTTCATGATAACCATTGCATTTACAACATCAACAGTAATTGAAACATTTGTCTATTTATAATTTTATAATGTTTAAATTTGACATTAGCAAAGACTACAACAATACTTCTAGAAATTTAGAATCAAATTACATCATGCACCTTGGAGAGATTGCTTCAATAACAAAAAATATATATTTCTATAATTATACAATGGAAAATAAAGAAAATCTTACGAGCACAGAAATACCAAAACCAAAAGGATCATGGCTGCATCACAAGAGAATACAAAATTTGATGGATGGCCTAAATAAAGATAGCCCAATAAGATGAAGTCAATGATACAAAATTTTATTTACAGTACAATAACAATCAACTTGGAAGGGATCCCTCCAGAAATACAATATTATTATCAATGCAAACAGTAAATATATTAAAATATTTTATCATGAGAAACATAATTATATAGTGTTAATGTAATTAATAACATCGTGATTAATATCCAAGTAATAATTACGGTTTAATAGTCTAGAAAATAATTTACCAAAGGGTTTGAGTATGTTGTTCTATGACACAGAGGTTGACCAAGAGCCTATTAGTCCATAGAAAGTGATCAAACTGAGGAATAGGTGGGCTTATCTATGATTTAACAGAAGTGATATATAGATTCACAAAATTTTGGAAAATGATAATTGAAAGTAACAATAATAATAGAGTAGATAGGATTATATTCAACTCAAATCAATAGTGGTAACCAATATTGTTCTTTACAACAAATTTCAAAGCTTATTCTTCCTCAGAGAAGGATGTCTTCTTTATTTTTCTACTACAACAGATGAAAGTTTCCTTGGCCCTTTCAAGAAATATATTGATTTCATGTGCATGAATTTCTTATACAACACTATATGCTTCTCCAGATTAAAGACAATTACAATTTCCTGAAGAAACGAGTATCCAGTGCTACTAAGAAAAATCCCAATGTTGCATGGCTTTCACATTATCAAGTTAGAGCACATAATTTTGTCTAGATAGTTCTTTCTATATTTGTGATGGCTAAGCCATTTCCTCTAAAAACCTTGTGTCAGGGCATTTGGTCTTTTTCTGGGGAAACTTATAAATTACAAGCAAGATAACTTTTTAAAATTGGAAGGAAAAGACATACCCAAGGTTGAGAAAGATGGTGTAAACTCTTGAGAATTCAATATCCTGTACACACACAAACTCCAACATTGTTCTTGGATTTTAAAATCAAACTTGGAGTTGTTCTTCATGAAGAAGTTCTAGAGGGTTGTTGGAAATTTTTGATGCTAGAACCTCTTCCCTTGTATGAAGTTCAAACTAAGGAAAAGGTTTGTATCTTCCAAATAATTTTTTTCCTACTCATGGAAATGTAATGATCTGAACCAATTTTTTCAATTTTTCAATGAACAACCCAATACAACAAGCACCTGTTAAGGTTAGCTCAATCCAAATCAACATCTGGAAAGTAACTCTAAACCAAGAATGTACACCAGGATCCCAACATAGGGCAAGGTGTGAGCATATGGTGTCGAGGATCGTTAGTAGAAACTGAAATATTACAATGCTGGAAAGTAACCCAACACCAAGAATATGGACTCAAGACCCGAGGTGGGTGAGGTGCTAACATATGGCGAAGGGGATCATTAGTGCTCAAATGAAGTACAATACTGAAATGAAAGCTCGACCACTTATTCAACGGGATTGAAAGAGGAACTGAAAGAAAGAAGGCTCGACCACTTATTCAGCATGAGCTATAACAATGAAATAACAATCAGTTTATTCCCCTTCTTCGTGGTAAACCATACAAGAGCTTAAGTGTGTTTGTTCATTTGCCTTCTCTGGTGGTAAACCATCCAAAGATTGTTAATGTTTGTTGCTTAAAGAGAACTAAGTAACTACAGAATCAAGTGACTGAAATAGTACTACTATTTGCAGCCTTACAATGCAACAATCTGCAAATTACAAAGTATTACAATAGTCAAATCAATGCAAAAACTGTATGATTAATTCTCCAACATCCAAGACTCATCAAGACTGAAAATGCAACCCAAAATCTAAACTTCTATAATCTGATATGACAGACCTGCAACTGAAAATGCATAAACCAGCAACACTGAAACCCACTAAAATGCTTGTAACTCACTCCAAACTCACTCAAATGACATGAGACCAAGTGCAATGAACTCCTAGGATGATGGCAACCAAGAAATGGCTGCAACAACTACTCAATGAAATTTCTAAA
This sequence comes from Sequoia sempervirens, assembly GCA_007258455.2. Taxonomy (NCBI): domain Eukaryota; kingdom Viridiplantae; phylum Streptophyta; class Pinopsida; order Cupressales; family Cupressaceae; genus Sequoia; species Sequoia sempervirens. The sequence goes on from VDFB02373601.1 coordinate 17,605, forward strand.
CATTTTCCAGGCAAGATGAAATGGTACAACCTCAAGAGGGGCAACTTCTGCAAGATAAAATCCAAATATGCATAATAAAATCTGAAACTCTCCAAAAAGGGGCACCCAAGGATGAAAATGGCATATGCAAACTACCCAGAACAATATAAAATTTATTCTAAGACTTATGAGAAAAAACTACTTTCAGCTATACTAGACCAGCAACTCAGAAATACTCAAAAACTCCATAAAACTCCATCTTAAGTATTCAATCTACTCTCAAGAGTCAAGAATAGCCTTAATATTAACTAGTTTCTATCTTTCAAGCAAGAAGCTAAGCCAAGCTAGGAGGTATTCATTCCTTGAAGCAACTCACTCACCATTTCAGTAGCATAACAGTATATTTTCTCCATGGATGAAAAACAAAGAGCCAAACACTCTTATTTATAGTTTTTCTCTATCTCCAAATTCAAATTCACTCTCCCTCCAAATGGACACCAAACCAAAATTCACATTCCCTTTTCCAACATTTTCCAAATTGCATTTCATATCACCTTATTCCAAGTCGTCCATCTCAAGGAAATAATACACTTTATCAAAAATATTAATAAAGTATCATGTGGCATCCAAATAATGATAAAGTGAAATACTTTATAAAATCATATATCTCCTCAAAATATTATCTCATTTGCATTTCATTTCCCCACGTCTCCAAGGTGTCCAACATCAAGAAAGTAGTATAATTTATTAAATTTTCTAATAAAGTATAAAATGGCATCCAAATATAATAAAGTGAATGACTTTAATAAAATCACTTATTTCTCCTTAGGGCATCCACCAAAGCTTATCAAAATTCACTTTATTAAAATATTTTACCTCCACAAGTGAAGCGCCCAACTCAAGCTCAGACCTACCAAAAATAGCTCAGAAGTACTGAAGACCCAAATTGCTCCAACTAACCTGCCAGAAATAGACTTGGAATTGGCTTGCTAAAAACCTGCTAAAAATAGCACCAAGGGCATTAGAGACCCAACTGCTCAAATTGACCTGCTAGATATAGCCACTAAACTGAACTGTAGAAACCCTGCTAAAAATAGAACTTACTAAAATAACATACTGCTAAAAATATTTTTTTCCAAACTCATTTTTAGCACAAACTGAGCAACCGCCGTACCTTACTAAAAATATAAAGTTCAAAAAATTCCACTATTCCTGATGCATGTCACATCATCGTGAAGCACTCTGAAAATCCAGAAGGAATCCAGAATCCAAACTAAAAAACTCTAACATGCAAGCCTCCAAAAGCAGCTGAGAATGCAAGTCAATATCCTGTCATGCATGCTACCTCATCACGAAGCTCTCCAAAAACCCATAAAGCTCCACCAGACATGCACTAGAAACTCTCACATGCAAGACCTCAAAACCTCCTCAAAATTGGAAACCCTAATTTCAACTTCTGACCAGCCTACGGGCTTCTAGAAATAGGCTATCAGGCACAGAAGAGTGTATGGCTAAAATGGGGACATTATAGTCTGCCCTTCCAAAAATTGCTTGTCCTCAAGCAATGCCACCACAACTCTAGAGAAACTCAAATTGATCCATGCCAAATCAAGTATAATCCCAAGGTCCCATGTCCATCTCTGCAAAGACCCACCATAATGATGTTGCATCACTCTGATCACATTAGTGAAAACATCATGCCAAAATTGCACTAACCTCCCTTGTAACTCAAAAATGTTATTGTTGAGGGTCAAAACAACACAACATTAAAGATAATATTACTATTCTATTTCTCCTGAAAAAGAAAGACAACACATGGTAATCTAACTCCCAAGGTCCTGATAATTAGTTCTCAATTATGTTGTTGTCACTCAATGGTCAATATAACTGTAATGTGCAAGGGGCCTTTGCTGGTAATAAGGAACAGAACTGCATGAAACCAACTAATCTACATTTTGGGGGATTTAAATAAAGATAAATAGATAGATCAAAGTCTTAAAATAGAAGAACATGAATGAAAGTTCATAATGTCCAGACATGCATATTAATAATGAGTGTTTATTCACCTAACCACAACCACAACAAGATACAATCCACATAATAAACTATGTTACTACATACATCCATAGTGCTAATTCAATACCATAACCATTCACTAAACTTTACTTCAAAATAGATCATTCACTCATCATTAAACACAGATCAAATAAACATAACAATAACGTCATTCACAAATAACCCAATGAGATAATCTTGAATCCAGTTTCCTCTATTGATTCTCATCAAATAGAAAAAATTTAGGCACAACAAATCATTGGCATACAGATTGATCATGGATCATTAACCTTATCAAAATAGATCCAAGCTTAACAACATACAAATGTATAAAAACTGTAACATGTAACCAAGTTCAACCAAACTTTTTTTAAATTATCTTTGCTAATAAAAAATTATATCCTAGAACTAATCTCTATTATTCATCAGGTGGCTTATCTTCCTTCAATTAGCCGACCTTTACAAAATAAGACTAAATAGTACATATAGATGCCACATGCACAAGTTCCTCTCAATCATCAATTTAGATCCACCAATTAAGGAGCTAGAACTGAACAAAAGACTAGAATGCTAATCTTGAGTTAGAAGGTTGGAGTACAATGTTGCACAAATTCTGACATCCAAAGAAGAAGGTAGAACTAAGGAAGGGAACTGGAGTTGAGTCCACATAAAATCCCTGCAAAAGAGGAGAGAAGGAGACATTGTGTCTAGTGAAGAGATCCAGCTCACTTCTACGTTGAATGCTCAAGGATGTACTCATCATAATTGGAAAACACTTGTTGAAGAACATTAGAATCGGGCCCATCCAACCAATCATCTTCAAATTTAATTATTTTTAATTTTGCTAAAACTAATCCATGTACTTCCTTTAATTTGATTATTTCCCTTTTAGCAGCCTTCACTTCTTCTTTGATGTCCATGAACTTTTCCAATAATAAATCATCTTCATCATCTCCTTTTTGCATCACCTCTTCAAATCTTCCACTCCATTTCTCCCTCATCTTGTCTAAAGAAAGACCATCCTTAACCAAGGTATCTAGATTGACTAAAATAGCCATAATTGCCTCTAATTCTTCCATCTGTTGATTCAAATCTTTAGTAACCTCTTGAATCTCACTTTTATGCTCTTGAATAGATTTGGATTTGTACCCTATTATCCTTACAGTCTTCTCAATGAAATCCGCATTATCCTCTTCAAGGATGGATTGCTCAAGTAGAGTTGACTGAGGCACCTGGCTAATATCCTTAAGCCATTTAGCATGTTCCTTATATTCCTCACCTTGCTTATCTAGATCTTTGGTGTGTTGGTCTAAATCCCCTGCCAACTCAAGTGTTGCCTTATGAATCTTAAAACTATCAACAAGCACATCATCAACCTCCTGATTGAGCTTGTCAAACCATCTTTCCATCATTCCCACTTTTCTCCTCATATGCACCAAATCATCTACTCCCTTCTTTGTTAATAAAATTGGAGATTCAGGAGTAGCAGCTTGTTGAGAAATTAGAGTTGACATCCTTCAAAAACTTATGTAATTGATCCAGTTGAGCCTTCAACTCATTTTTCCTTTGTTTATCTTTGATCATCCTAGACTTGGTAGAGGAAGCCACAATATCAATTAAGTTCATTTGCTGATTTCTTGTAGGCCTTCCCAAATTTACCATGCCCAATTGATAATTAGTCATCTGCATATCATCCCTGTTCTTATCCACCATTGGTATTACACACTCAACAATTATTTCTCCTATGTCTCTAAGCTTGGTGGAGTGAAGAACCCTGGACTTCTTTTTAGGCCTCTCCTCAATTTCCTTCATCATTTCATCGTAGTTTAAAGGTTGTGGTTGAACTATTTGCTTTCTCTCCAAGTCAAGCTTTAACCAAGTAGGAGTTGTGGGAGTAGTAGCTACTTGTGCTAAAGAAGAAGCAGCAGTAGTAGAGGATAAAGGTCGCAGTATGGTATTTCAAGCTCACTCCAACTCCTACTTCAAATGTTTCTCTTTTAATCTTTTCTCTTCTAACACCCAGTCTCTTTTCTCTTCTAATTTCTTGACATAATCTCGGGATTCTTTAGACTTCTTCTCATACAAAGCAAGCTCTGGAGCCTCCTTTTCTCTTTCTATACGCTCTTTTTCTTCTTTCTTCCTATGAGCTTCTTCTACAGCCTTGAATTTGGCCTCAAGAGCTTCTTTTTCTCTTCTCTGCTTGGCATTTTCCTCCTCCAAATCATGGATCTTTTGTTGTAAATCCAATTTCTCCCTTTCCTCTTTTATTCTAAGCTCCTACTCCTTTTGTTGTTGTTGTTGAGCCAATTCATCAACCTTAACTTTATCCTCCAGTTCCTTCTATTTCAATGCATTAGATTGTGCCTTAGTATCAATCTCCTATTGCCTAGCTAGTGCCTCAACTTGAGCCTTAGCATTAGCTTCCCTTTTAGCATCCTTAAATTTTTTCCATTGATCATCTTTTGTTAACGCATGCTATGTCCCTTCATCATCTGTTATATCAAGAGAAGCTACTACATGAGTCTCTTTATCAGATGGGGTAGCCTCATAATCTGTTGCAATATCATGTGCCTCTACTGTAGGCTCCTTCTCTTTCAACAACTCAGCTTCTTTGTGGAGGGTTCCCATGGGAATTCCCTCACTTGGTTGCTCTGTAATCAAGGGTTGAGTGGATGATTCTACTACAAAAAATGTTGAAGCATCAGCTTCTGCAATAGTCTCCCCTTCTTTTACCTCTGGCAGGTCTTGGGCAACAACCTCCTCTTCTACATTAGAAGGCATAAACTCTAAGGGATCCTTAGAAGCCATCCTTCTCTTTGTCCTCTTGTACCCTTGAGTGGTACATGTATCTTTCCTCTTTTTGGATGGTTGAGCTTCCAGTTGGTTAACTCTTAAGCTAACCCAATGCACACTTCTATCCAAGACTGGTCTTACAACTTGTCTTATATCAATAGACTCTTCAGCATTCCAATCCACTGGATCAAGATCCTTGGTCCCTATCTTATCTATATCATACTAGGGATCCAAAGTTACCCCATCATCAAACAATGTATCTGGAATGTCCTCCTTGATCCCATGCTCAACCATGAGTGGGATAGGTAATCTTTCATAATTTCTCTTCCTGAGATCATATTCGTCTTGCAGATCCATCCAAAAGTCCTCTAATAGATTGATTTTTTATCAAAAACACTAGGAAGCAAGGCCTACATCTTGTGTCTGAGATCATAATGCTTCCTAGAAGTATACAATCCCAACTTCAAATAAATTAATTCATCACAAACAGCCTTAGCTGACATAATGTGTGGATAGCTAAACTCACCTGACTTCATGGGGAACTTGTGACAACCTGTCTTGTGTTTGTTGCCAAATTTGAAGTTGACAGCCATAGCTTGATATATGAGCTCCATTAAAAAAATTCTATTGTTGTAGTACCTAGGGAGAAAGTGGGGATGACCATCAAAACCTCCCAATCTAAAGTAGGTAAAAGTGGGGTACTGAATAAACCAGTGCCCCCATTCATTGATAAAAGCCATTGCCTCCCTACTCAATCTATACCCAGTATCTCCTATGAGCCTATTGATGACAACATAAATAAATGCATCATTAATCCTTATGTAATGTGACTCGAAGACTTTCAAGGAAAGTTGATCATAATGTTCCCAGACCTTTTTTTGTCCATGGGCTTCTCCCAATATGCCTACTGCATTTAGTCCAAGAAAGATACTACATAGACCACATAAGAGGTCATAAAGAAACTCTTGGTTTCTATCACTCTGAGGTCATAAAGAAACTCTTGGTTTCTATCAACTACATATTTAGTCCAATATGCCTAGCAACTACATAGACCACATAAGAGGTCATAAAGAAACTCTTGGTTTCTATCACTCTGAGCATTTGATTATGTAAGCTCTCTGATACCACCATAGGCCAGTCAAACTATTTTTTTCCATCCAAGATAGCTTGGATGAATAGTGTTGATGTGTTTTTTGTGACCGCACCAAACAGCAGAACGAAATAGTTTAGGGCTACTCCATTCCCTCTTGATCAAAGTATTTCGTGCGCTAAGATTGCGAGAAAGTTTGCACGTTCAACTCCAAGGTTCCTTAAGTGCGAATAGACCCAGTTTGGTTGATGTGTATTGTTGTGTTCTTACGAGGGGACTTACGTAATTGTTCAAATTTCTTGCAGTTAGCAGCTAATGTATGATTTTGAAGGGGATTCTTACGTGTATGATTTGGCAATATAGCTCGTTTTCCTAAAACTAATCGGAAATGTACAGAAAGTAAAAGGGGTGCAAGGCCTAAGAAACTTATTCTATTCTAAATGCAGGATATGTGGGGCTTCGTTTCAATAGACTTCAACCAGATTTCACCTAGCCTCACGTCGGACAGCTTTAGTAAAATCGGTGCAATCTTCAAGGGAAATAGCAAAAGATGTTCAAATTATGACTTAACATGCATACACCATCACAACGACGCATAAGAGCATATAAATCACAATTGAAGTTAAACACAAAATAACCTCCAGTCGACCACACAAGGCGAACTTGTCATCAACAAGCCGCTAGTGGTATGGAATCAAGCGAAGCTATCTCAATAAAACACCACACACCAAAGTAAGCTACTTGCATGAAATTAGCTACTTGGATTCAAAAGGAAGAAGAACCTTGCTAGCAGTTCATGACAAGACGAATTCCATCATCAATGAAAAGATCTATTATCATAAAAGTGTTACACAACAATCTCCCAAAAGTTTTCAAGGGAAAACTTTCTCTCTTCTCCAAATTATGCAAAAATGCTCTACAATGCTACACTATCTAGCTCTAATGCTAATGCTCTCTCAATGTCTATTGTCTACTATTCCAATGTCTAATTCTAATGAATTACAAATGAGGGGGACTCCCCCTTTTATAGCTAGCCAAGTCCCAAAAGACGGCTAGGGTTACAATCAATAGAGGGGCCAAAATCGTGCCACCTCAGCCCTAACCCTAAAAACTGCCAGAATAGGGAGTGGTACATTAAATGAATCGAAGATTCCCACTCACTCCCAAAAATAGTAAAAGGTAATAAATGCTCCATATTCAGTCTTCTAGAAGATCTTCGTCCAGTAGTGCGTTCCCATTTGCCTTCTCCCTGACTGCCAACTCAACAAATCTGCTAAGTACGGCCTCAACTTCCTGAACTGAAATCGGTGGAACACAATCCAACTGAAACTCTAACACCGTATTTGAATACTCATGCCTTGTAAGACTCCAAGCATTAAAGTCTGCGTGTTACGGATCAAAGTGGAGAATGTAGCGATATTCTGAAATCATCTGTACAAAGATTTAACATGCAAAAGGCGCAAGCAAACCCCTCAAATTATCAAAATTAACTTCATCTGGATTCAACTGCCTAGCAAATATAGCCTCAAAGGTATTCTGAACTCCATCTATAATATTGGCCATAGCCTTATGCACTCTAGCTGAATCCGCCTGTGCCGCATCGAAGAAACCACGCCCAATGATTGCCGAAGAATACCACCGAGAGAAATCATATCGGTCATTCTCCTGAATGACACCTCCATCAATCAGCAACTGCAATGGCACATGCCTCAATACCTCAAGAAGCTGGATCACCTTACTCTGATAGATAGAGGCATCGCCCCAAGCATGATCCATTGCATCCATCCGTGTCAAAATAGTAGAGGCCTGTTGAAAAGCAGAAGCAAGGTCCTCCATAAACTTCTCCGTCTCGACACGAACTCCCGTGACCCATTTATCTGCTTCTTGTGCCATCCTCCCCAACTCTACCAAACCGCTGATCGACTCTCTAGGTACATTTTGGAGGCTCTATCACTGGTACATCTTGCCTCGAGAATGAGACAAGCGCCTCCAACTAAGGCCTTGTGTTCTCGTTTCAACCTTTTATACTTCCCTTCTTTCTTGAACAGCCTATCCTTGAGGGCGAGGAAGGAGTTATCACACTCCTCAACAATTGAGCACCAGTAGGGCGTCCCAAATCCAGAGTGGTGACCACATAATTCTCAGGAACTGCTTCATTCGGTCACACTGACTCGTGGGACAGCAACGTGAAGAGTACGAGAGCCATCCTCATCAATGGAGATTTCGAAAATTTTCTAGCTTTCTTCTTTGGTGGAGGTGCACTGATCCGGTTCAAGAATTCCTCCATCTCAACTGCTGGATCAATTTCCTCACTAGGGCTTCTTCTCATTCTGTCCTTAAGCCAATCGGGCAATCATACTGTATGTCAAAGGGCTGCTGCTCCTGTGCCTGACTTCTCTAACCTGTTCAACTTCTTCTTCATTTGGCGAGGCTCATCGTCCTCAAGTGGCTGAGTATCACCTGACACTATATCATCATCATCATCATCATTCATGGCCACCTCTAATTCCTGCTGAAACTGAGGGTAGTAATGTCCCCTCATGTTGAGCCAATTCATCAACCTTAACTTTATCCTCCAGTTCCTTCTATTTCAATGCATTAGATTGTGCCTTAGTATCAATCTCCTGTTGCCTAGCTAGTGCCTCAACTTGAGCCTTAGCATTAGCTTCCCTTTTAGCATCCTTAAATTTTTTCCATTGATCATCTTTTGTTAATGCATGCTATGTCCCTTCATCATCTGTTATATCAAGAGAAGCTACTACATGAGTCTCTTTATCAGATGGGGTAGCCTCATAATCTGTTGCAATATCATGTACCTCTACTGTAGGCTCCTTCTCTTTCAACAACTCAGCTTCTTTGTGGAGGGTTCCCATGGGAATTCCCTCACTTGGTTGCTCTATAATCAAGGGTTGAGTGGATGATTCTACTGCAACAAATGTTGAAGCATCAGCTTCTGCAATAGTCTCCCCTTCTTTTACCTCTGGCAGGTCTTGGGCAACAACCTCCTCTTCTACCTTAGAAGGCATAAACTCTAAGGGATCCTTAGAAGCCATCCTTCTCTTTGTCCTCTTGTACCCTTGAGTGGTACCTGTATCTTTCCTCTTTTTGGATGGTTGAGCTTCCAGTTGGTTAACTCTTAAGCTAACCCAATGCACACTTCTATCCAAGACTGGTCTTACAACTTGTCTTATATCAATAGACTCTTCAGCATTCCAATCCACTGGATCAAGATCCTTGGTCCCTATCTTATCTATATCATACTAGGGATCCAAAGTTACCCCATAATCAAACAATGTATTTGGAATGTCCGCCTTGATCCCATGCTCAACCATGAGTGGGATAGGTAATATTTCATAATTTCTCTTCCTGAGATCATACTCGTCTTGCAGATCCATCCAAAAGTCCTCTAATAGATTGATTTTTTTATCAAAAACACTAGGAAGCAAGGCCTACATCTTGTGTCTGAGATCATAATGCTTCCTAGAAGTATACAATCCCAACTTCAAATAAATTAATTCATCACAAACAGCCTTAGCTGACATAATGTGTGGATAGCTAAACTCACCTGACTTCATGGGGAACTTGTGACAACCTGTCTTGTGTTTGTTGCCAAATTTGAAGTTGACAGCCATAGCTTGATATATGAACTCCATTAAAAAAATTCTATTGTTGTAGTACCTAGGGAGAAAGTGGGGATGACCATCAAAACCTCCCAATCTAAAGTAGGTAAAAGTGGGGTACTGAATAAACCAGTGCCCCCATTCATTGATAAAAGCCATTGCCTCCCTACTCAATCTATACCCAGTATCTCCTATGAGCCTATTGATGACAACATAAATAAATGCATCATTAATCCTTATGTAATGTGACTCGAAGACTTTCAAGGAAAGTTGATCATAATGTTCCCAGACCTTTTTTTGTCCATGGGCTTCTCCCAATATGCCTACTGCATTTAGTCCAAGAAAGATACCCATTCTAGCAGCTACATAGACCACATAAGAGGTCATAAAGAAACTCTTGGTTTCTATCACTCTGAGCATTTGATTATGTAAGCTCTTTGATACCACCATAGGCCAGTCAAACTATTGTTTTCCATCCAAGATAGCAAGCATCCATTCTGATCTTATACTCATGAATGGTACCTGATCAGAATCTCGGGTTCATTTAAATTTTGCCCATGAATTTCACACTTTACTAAATTGTAATAGTAAGTACCTCTGAAAATTCGAAAATTTTTGGCTGGAAACCTGCTGGATGTCTGTTGACAACAATATTAAATTTTCTCACTTTACTTGACCTTGGACTGACCAGAAACGATGAAACCCTAATTTTGGACTTGGTCAGTATTTTCGCGTTTTAGCTCAATGACGGACACAACCCCCCGAAAGGCAAACATCAGAAAAGAGACAGAGCGGGAGAGAGAAGAAAACCCAAGCCAAAAGACCGAAACGAACGCCAAAATTAGGGGGTCCCCATCTTGAATAGGGGCGACCTTGCTGCCTGAAAAGGTCACAACACAATAGGAACATCCATTCTTTGAATTGAGAAGCATCTATCTTCCCAAACACCCTAGAGAGCATCATGATTATGTCCGCCAATTCTCTTTGTCGAAGTCTTTTTAGGCTGATTCAAGGAAGCTTCTAGTGATGATTCTTTTCTCCACCCTCATCCAATGCTTTATTCATATGATTTTTGTTGGCTTCCTTCTTGAGCACTATATAGCTCATGCCCAATGCTCCTGGACTGTCTACTTCATTGTTCCTCAGCAATCCATGTCTTGTGATCTTCTTGCAAAGATGAAAGTAATCCTTTACAATAGATGACTCCACATGAATCTACTAAGGCTCAACTGAATTATCTTGATACAACCATGAAGATAGAAATTTCTCACAACTCCAACCCCATGAGTCTGAATCAAAGCATGTGGTAGTTTGTTGTCTTGAACCAACACTGAGAGAAAACTATCAAATTTTACATCACAAACCTCCATAAGATGAACTCTGAGAATAGGATAGGTTTGAAGAAACAAATAATCATTGTTGTTCAAAGTTGGGATCCTACAATCTGATTTTAGCACTCTACACAAGGAAAAACAGCAGCACCAATGGAATTCCCAAGTGTGAGCATGTGAGATGAGCTTTGAGTTGCAAGATAACGCCTCCAAAGAAAGAATACTAGAGCAACCTCCAACTAAAAACTACCACCTTTTTGACAAGAAATGATGAACCAACTCTCCTGAATGAGAGTAACTCCCCATGTAAGGTGGTTGGTTTTCCTCCAATCAGCAAGCTAGAGTCTCAAAATCCTCCCTTGTCTTAGCCAAGGATCACTCACAAGAGCAACCAGACAAAGGAAACAAGTAATAAGCTCCATCAACCAATCCCAAGCATGATACCCAACTGAAAATAATCTCCAACACTCCAGAAAGAAAACATAACACATCTTTGAGTGCTAGAGTGCATACTTGTGAAATTGGTGTTCCCTCTGAACCTCTGAAACCAATCCATGAAAGCTTCAACAACATTGGAGCATGAAACATAAGATGACTTCAAATTCAACTCCCAAAATAGACTAGCATCACTAGGAATGGATTGACAAGAGTGAAAACACCATGTTTTGGTCCATCTTCCCAAGTGAAGACTACATCCTCAATCCCACTTAAGCATTCTTGATCAAATGTTCTTCTTGGAAGATTACCAATTGCAAGGAGCGAACCTCCCTCATGTTTGGCTTGCAAATCTTCAATAAGCTGAAAATCGTGTTCCATATTATGTTGGGAAACTTCATCAGGATCCCATTTTGTGCTATTATCAAATGATGCTTCATCTTCCATCACAAAAAAGAAGATTATCATAAGTTTCCTCAACACCCACTTCAAAGAGAGGATTGTTAAAAACTTGAAAGTCATTCCTTTCATCTTGTTACCCCAAATCTGCACATGTAACTTCTGATTTTCTTTAGACTCTTACAAGATCAAACTCCTCTTGAAGGCTATCAAGCTCTCTAATCACTTGCTTGATTTCTTAAGCTCTTCATGCATTCTATTTCTCTTTGGAAAGTTTAAAATCAAAACACTGATCTACTACCTCCATTAATGCCATTTGAGTTTCTTCTAGCATAACCTTTGTTGATTCAAGCTCATGAATAAGCTCATCAACCTTTCTCTCTTTTCCTTGGAAAGCACTGAAGGTCTTCTTTGCAAATTCAATGGCATGATCCCGATCTTCAATCAAGTGTAGTTAATCTGATTTCAATCTCTCCAAAGAGTCTTTGATTAGTTGCAAATTAGGAAAAGCAACTTCTTTCCTAACTCCTTTTCGTCTCTCTTCAAACTGAGCCTCCCAAATAAGTTCTTCAATCAAACTATATGTGCAATCAAATATAGATAGAGCTCACACTTCATCTTCAAAGGACACATTGAATTGACCTTCCCATTCATAAGAATGCAAAGATGGTGAATTACTAATAGACTGCAACTGAAAATCAGAACTTTGTTTCTTGTCTTTGCTGCCCTCATAGCTACTCCAAGACTCTTGTCTTTCACCACCCACTAGCTGAAGATGCTCAATATCATAAATAGGATTACCTCCACAAATTCTTCATGCCTTTGCTGACAACCAGCTTCATGCATCAATAAATCAGATTTGTGTTTAAGAACACCTTCAAACTTTCCAACTTCAAGAACCATATGGCCCTCTAGCTCTGCTTCCACCTCAATGTCATTTTGATCAAACTTGAAGGCAGCACCAAACTCAAGCATAATGTCTCCATTGTTTGCTGATATAGAATCCTCATCAAGTTCCATATCATCATCTAGATCAAAGGAAAATTCATCCCACATAGGTTCCTTTTCATCGCTAGGTGCCTTCACACCTGGATCCCAAATGGTAAGAGGTTGATTGTTTTGATCAAAAGAAAAGTGCTCTTCATGCTTCTCTTGGAGTGTTGACTCTTTGAATAGGTCACCACCCAACTCACTTAAACTGATATCTTCATAAACACCTCTCTCCAAGGGCCTAGTTTGATGATCAAACCCAAGTTCACTCATGTCACCACTATAATGAAGTAAAGAATCTTCAATGCTATTTGTTTTGAAAAATTCATCATTTTCATCTTCAATGAACCTATCATGAGTAGGTGTATTACTGATTTCCTCATTAGCAGCCCAGTGCATAACAAGGAGATCTTCAAGGTTACTTGTCATGAACTTTTCATGTGAAAACTCTTGGGAAGTTGGGTCAACTTCAAGTAGAGAATTATTCATCACCAAATCTTCAACAAGAGGAGGTACAAACATCTCGAAATCACTATTAGCAACATCACTATAGTAATGACCATAAGCTGATTCAGAGACACCACTAGTATTTCCTTCAACTTTCTCTTCTTTAGCGAATTCCTTAATCTCAAACCCATCACTGGATGAATCCAAGTTAGGATTCAAGACTGTTGTTTTATTCTTTTCGCCCAACCAAACTTCATTATCTCCAATCACATGCAAGTCTAAGGGATTGTTCTTGGGCTCTTCCACACATCCTTTATCTTTCAAGGCAACCTTCCCATCCAAACATTTAGATTTTGCAAAAAACCTTGAGTATGCCCCTTTGATGTCAGGATCTCTCATAAGCATGGTTAGTTACTGTATCAACTCTAATATAGAATTTTTTGTAGTCATCTCTCTTTGTACGTAGTGTCTGATATCTCTGTCACTCATTTGACAACTGAATCATTGAATTTTTTCATAGGATGGCAGGATCTTGGCTATGATACCACTGTAATGAGCTGAACCATTTTTTTTCAATTTTTCAATGAACAACCCAATACAACAAGCACCCGTTAAGGTTAGATCAATCCAAATCAACAGCTGGAAAGTAACTCTATTCCAAGAATGTACACTAGGATCCCAACATAGGGAAAGGTGTGAGCATATGGCACCGAGGATCGTCAGTAGAAACTAAAAGATTACAATGCTGGAAAGTAACCCAACACCAAGAATGTGCACTCAAGACCCGAGGTGGGTGAGGTGCTAACATATGGTGAAGGGGATAATTAGTGCTCAAATGAAGTACAATACTGAAATGAAAGCTCAACCACTTACTCAACGGGAGTGAAAGAGGAACTAAAAGAAAGAAGGCTTGACCACTTATTCAGTGGGAGCTATTACAATGAAATAACAATCAATTTATTCCCCTTCTTCACGGTAAACCATCCAAGAGCTTAAGTGTGTTTGTTCATTTGCCTTATTTGGCGGTAAATCATCCAAAGATTGTTAATGCTTGTTGCTTAAAGAGAACTAAGTAACTACAGAATCAGATGACTGAAATAGTACTACTATTTGCAGCCTTACAATGCAACAATCTACAAATTAAAAAGTATTACAATAGTAAAATCAATACAACAACTGTATAATTAATTCTCCAACATCCAAGACTCATCAACACTAAAAATGCAACCCAAAATCTGAACTTCTACAATCCGATATGACAGACTTGCAACTGAAAATGCACAAACTAGCAACACTGAAACCCACTAAAATGCTTGTAACTCACTCCAAACTCACTCAAATGACATGAGACCAAGTGCAATGAACTCCTAGGATGATGGCGACCAAGTTATGACCAAGAAATTGCTGCAACAACTACTCAATGAATTTTTAAAACATTTCTCAGGCAAGATGAAATGGTACGGCCTTAAGAGGGGCGACTTCTGCAAGATAAAATCCAAATCTACATAATAAAATCTGAAACTCTCCAAAAAGGGGTGCACAAGGATGAAAATGACATATGCAAACTACCCAGAACAATATAAAATTTATTCTAAGACTTATGAGAAAAAACTACTTTCAGCTATACTAGACCAGCAACTTAGAAATACTCAAAAACTCCATAAAACTCCATCTCAAGTGCTCAATCTGCTCTCAAGAGTCAAGAACAGACTCAATCTTAACTAGTTACTATCTTTCAAGCAAGAAGCTAATCCAAGCTAGGAATTATGCATTCCTCCAAGCAACTCACTCACCATTTCGGCAACATAACAGTATATTTTCTCCATGGATGAAAAACAAAGAGCCCAACACTCTTATTTATAGTTTTTTTCTATCTCCAAATTCAAATTCACTCTCCCTCCAAATGGACGCCAAACCCAAATTCACATTCCCTTTTCCAACATTTTCCAAATTGCATTTCATATCACCTTATTCCAAGTCGTCCATCTCAAGGAAATAATACACTTTATCAAAAATATTAATAAAGCATCATGTGGCGTCCAAATAATGATAAAGTGAAATACTTTATAAAATAATATATCTCCTCAAAATATTATCTCATTTGCATTTCATTTCCCCACGTCTCCAAGGCGTCCAACATCAAGAAAGTAATATAATTTATTAAATTTGCTAATATAGTATAAAATGGCATCCAAATATAATAAAGTGAATGACTTTAATAAAATCACTTATTTCTCCTTAGGGTGTCCACCAAGCCTTATCAAAATTCATTTTATTAAAATATTTTACCTCCACAAGTGAAGCGCCCAACTCAAGCTCAAACCTGCCAAAAATAGATCAGAAGTATTGAAGACCCAAACTGCTCTAATTGACCTGCCAGAAATAGACTTGGAACTGGCTTGCTAAAAACCAACTAAAAATAGCACCAAGGGTGTTGGAGACCCAACTGCTCAAACTAACCTGCTAGATATAGCCACTGAACTGAACTGCATAAACCCTGCTAAAAATAGCACTACTAAAAATAGAATTTACTAAAAATAGTATGTTGTTCCAAACTCATTTTGAGCACAAACCAAGCAGCTATCATAACTTACTAAAAATAGAAAGTTCAGAAAATTTTGTTATTCCCAATGCATGTCACATCACCGTGAAGCACTCTAGAAACCCAGAAGGAATCCAGAATCCAAACTGAAAAACTCCAACATGCAAGCCTCCAAAAGCAGTCGAGAATGAAATTCAATAGCCTATCATGCATGCTACCTCATCATGAAGCTCTCCAAAAACCCGGAAAGCTCCACCAGACATGTGTTAGAAAATCTTGCATGCAAGACCTCAAAACCTCCTCAGAAGTGGAAACCCTAATTTCAACTTTTGACCAGCCTACGGGCTTCCGGAATAGGCTATAAGACACAAAAGATTTTATGGCTAAAATGGGCACATTACAAGAAAGAAGTAAAATTATCCACAAGACATAAAAACTACTTAGGGAAAAAATGCTACAATGCTTGGGAGCAAAAAAACAAGCCAAATTCTTGCCTCATCATCACGAAATTAAGTTTAGATTTTTTAATACCCAACAAGTAGTGATCTAAAGGCCAAGTATGAGAAGGAATCTCAAACTTGTAAACTGGGTTTGAATTAATGAGGGTCAGGGCTCAACAACTAACTCATATTTTGTTTAATAATTTGTCCACTAATATGCATGTCGACTACATCTCATAGCCTAACTTCGAGATCTCAACCTACCAATAGAAGTTGCAAGTTTTCTATTCAATTTGTTATGCAAAAAATCTATATGTTGAATATATCCATGAAGGAATACTTCCTGCCAACTTATTCTTTTGTAGTTTCAGATATACTAATGAATTCAAAGCTTGCAGGGATTCAGGCAGAGTGCCTAAAAAAAAAGTATTGCTTGAGTCCAAGGCTATCACCTGTGAACACCAACCAATGCCATAGTGCACCTACTTCCCATACCCTAACTTTGAGCCTCAATTATATTTCTCAGAATATAAGGAAATATCAATCATGGAATCAAATTTTAATTACGAAGTTGTGCAGAAAATAGTTCGGCTTAAGGACAATTGATCTCCCATTTCTCATGAAAAAAGAGCCAACCCTTCAATATTGAGGATCCCTCAAGCATCCTAAAAATTATAATAGAATGAATCTTCAACTAGCCCTATAATTTTATGAAAAAATGTATAAATTCCAAATACAAAAGGAAGCAAGTATAACATAGTGCACTTCAAGTAAGTGGATTCAACAAGATAGTACACATGAGCAATGAGAGTACTTCACCCAACAGCTTGTAAGTATGATCAAATGTTTTTTTTATTGAATCATTTGTACATCTAATACTTATAATTGAAATTTGTTACTTTTTCCAATTGGTATACAATCAATGCATAATAGTTAAGCAGGGTACTGTAAAATCAACCAGTCCTTCTTTCTTCCTTCCATCTCCACTAATAGCTTCTCCAAATAATTGTAATAAGATCATCCTTTCTTGACTGCTCTAATGGAAGCATCTCTCAACTCACCAACCCTCCTCATTTCTTCCCCTTCCTTCCCTTTCATCAATCTTCTTACCATCTCTTCCACCTCTCTTCTTTTCACATCAGCATTCATTAAAATCCCAATTTCCCAAACCTAGCACACATAAGTCCTATTAATTCGTTGCTTTGCATAGAAGGGCCATGAAATCATGGGAACACCTGAACATATGCTTTCTATTGTGGAGTTCCATTTGTTGTGAGTTAAAAAAACCTCCCACAAAAGGATGGGAGAGCACTTATATTTGAGGTGCCCAGCTCCCAAACAAATTTTACATAGCTTGTTTCTTCAGTAAATATACTCAAAAATCATATTGGATAATCCATTCATTTCTTGTGTTGTGGAAAGTAACAGAGGACCTGTGCTGCACACAAGAATCGTAGCTTGGAGTGTCTCTATTATTGGCCTATCTAGTTCATGAAATGTATTAATTACCATGAAATTAGCTAACAGAGTAGCCTCATATCTGGGCAGGGGAGGGGAAGTGTCTTACAACTCTAAACAAAACCAATAATAGAGGTTGAATACACGGTAAGAATCAAATCTAAACCTTCCCCAATTTTCCATTTATAGACCACACTGCCACTACCATATATATCGACTTACAAAGTTAAATAAAACCAACTAGATGATACAAGATTTAACAGCTTGTAAATTAAGAAATATCACATATATGGAAATCACAAGCTTGGGAAGCCAAACATATTATTTATGCAGAACAAAACCAACAAGATAGGTTGATGCACACAGTAAGAGCTAAATTTGAATCTTTCTCATGTATAGACTACGCTGTTAGTTTTAGGATTAGAAGTTAAATAAGCAGAATTAAAACAATTTCACACAACATATACCCTGGGAAAACCCTCCAACCTGAGGGAGAAAAACCTAGCAACAATATATCACTTATATATTGAATGATAATCAAAAATTCTTTTTACAATGAGGCCAATCACAAGGCCAAATATCAGCACCAAACTTGATGCAACCACCTGATAATAATATCACTCTTCCTTAATAATAAATTTGGCCTTCTTTGAAGACTTCGATCTGCTCTTGAAAGACTTCGATATGCTCTTGAATAAACTCACACTTCTATGAATTCAAACTATGAATGATATGATGAATGGTGATCAACTAAACAACATCTTGTATATATACAAATCGAAGAGATAGCCTTCATGAATCATGTCTTTACACATTACAAAGTCGCCCAAGATGAAATATTGTAACTCATACAAAAGGTGGCGATTCAAGGAAGTCGGCCTCATACAATTAACAATAATTAAATATTATTTCTTATCCCAAGTGAAGTGCCTCTTCACCAAATGACGTCTTCAAAAAATTAAATAGCAGATAAGGCTATATTTAATTTATTGCTTGAAAAGTCGTGGCTGGAAGTTGAGGCTCGACACTGCTAACATCAACACTCCCTCTCAGCTAGGGAGGAATACTTCTAGCTATCCAATGTCATGAAGTCTCTCAACATGACACCCACAATGGCTACACCCATATGTGGAAAGAAATCATCAGGGAGTCACTCAACGTGATATCGTCCATCATGGCTACTCCCATGTATGGAAAGAACATGTGCACAAACACCCATCACGGAGTTACTCAATGTGATGCCATCATCTCATCATGACATCCACCATGGCTACTCCCAGAGGGTGGATAAACACAAGTACAAGGAAATCATCACGGAGTCTCTCAACGTGAGGTTGCCATGGAGTCACTCAACATGACATCTACCATGGCTAATCCCAGAGGGTGGAAACAAGGGCTTTCACCTCAAATTTCTCACAGAGAAAGATGCATTAACACGGGCTTACACCTCAAAGTTCTATCACAGAGAAAGATGCATAAACAAGGGCTTTCACCTCAAATTTCTCTCACAAAGAAAGATGCATTAAAGAAAATCTCAGATCACTGATGCTAAGTCTCCCTCTCAGCTAAGGCTTCATTCTCCACAACTCCAAGCTTGTCTCGAAAGTGCACAAACTTTACTCTGGAGAGAGGCTTGGTGAGAATATCAACCGTCTGCTCATCAGTGCAAATTTATCTCAACTAGATAGCTTTCCTCAATACCATACCTCTGATGTAGTGGTATTTGATCTCAACATGTTTTGTTTTGTCATGAAACACTAGATTGACAGAAAGCTTCACACAGTTTGATTATCACAATGAATGACAGTCGGCTCCAATGATTTTCCAAACAATCCTGCAATACACTTGGCCTCTGCGATGCTTAGTGCCACTGAATACTGCTTCCTGCTACACCAGGAGATCATCACAGATCCCAAACTAAAGCAACATCTAGAGGTACTCTTCTAATCAGCTACACACCCTTCCCAATCAGAATAAGAAAATCCTTGCAGCTTTAGGTCCACACTAGAAGAATATCTCAAGCCATACCCAACTATACCATGCAAGTATCTCAGGATATGTTTTGTTGCAACTAGATGTATTTTCCTTGGTTCACACAAGAACTGACTAAGTGCACTCACTACATAGCAAATATTTGGTCTACTATTGACTAGATACATCAACGATCCAATCAACTGCCTATACATAGTAGGATCCACCAGATACGAACTAGTTGCAGACTCTTTTAGCTTCTGCAAATTGGTTTCCATAGGTGTAGACATGGATTTTCAATCCATCATGCCAAATCTCTTCAAGATGTCTATTGTATACTTCCCTTGACTCAAAATGATCTCAATAGACCTTTGTCATACTTCTAAACCAAGGAAGTAATGCATGTATCTAAGATCCTTCATCTCAAATTCAGAAGCTAACTCCTTCTTGCATTTGATAATGAGGTGTTCTTCTCCTGTAAGAAATAGATCATCAACATAGAGAACCAAGATCAATGCCTCACCATCAATTACCTTGAAGTACAGGTTTGAAACAACATCATTCTTGGAGAAGCCTGAGCTCATCAGGCATCGATCAATTCTCTCATACCAAGCACGAGGAGCCTACTTAAGGCCATACAAAGCCTTCTTCAATCTACAAACATGAGACTCCTTCCCATGAATTTCAAAGCCATCAGGTTGCTCAATGTATACCTCTTCTTCAATTACACCATTAAGGAATGCAGTCTTCACGTCCATTTGATGTAACTTCCATCCTTTAGTTGTTGCAATAGCAATAATAGTCCTGATAGATGTATAACGAGCAACCAGAGCAAAGGTTTCTTCATAGTCTATTCCCTCTTTCTGAGAGAATCCTCTAGCCACAAATCTAGCCTTGTACTTCTCAATGCTTCCATCAGCCACATGCTTGATCTTGAAAATCCACTTAGAAGATACAACAGATTTCGCTTCTGGTCTAGGTACAATGTCCCAAACATCGTTCTTGATGATATATTGATATTCTTTAGCCATAGCATCTCTCCATACTTGCTGACTTGAAGCTTCCTCAACACTGGAAGGCTCAGATTCAATAATTCGGCTCATTAATGCAACATAGCTTGGAAACTTTTGTGGTCTTTTGCTTTCCCTGAATGTTCCTCTAGGGGCTGCAAACTTTTCTGCCTCCTGCATTGTTTGCCTAGCCCATAGAGGTCTCTTTCGACTAATAACAATATCTCTTGGTCCATCAGTCAGTTCCAAAGGCTCAACTGGATCACCATCTTCTTCGGGTTCAGTAGACTCCCTCTGAATCTCAAGAGTATGGTCAACTTCCATGTCCTGAGGAGTCTCATGGTCTTCATTATCTATCTCCATGTAAGATCCTTTAGATCTCCTAAATGCAATATCTTCTTCAAATGTAACATCCCTATTGATCTCTATTTGTTTCTGACCTGGAATGTAAATCCTATAGGCTTTTGAAGATTCATTGTAGCCCACAAATTTTCCCTTCTTGCTAGATGGTTCCAACTTAGTCCTTTTATCTTTAGAAACATGAACATACATAGGACAACCAAAGGTTCTCAAGTGACTAACTTCAGGCTTCACACTTGTAAAGGCTTCTTCAGGAGTTATGTTCTCCAAAATACGATGAGGGCTCCAATTTTGAACATGCACTGCCATTCTAGATGCTTCAGCCCAAAGGAAGGTTTGCAAGTCTTGATCATGGATCACGGCTTTAGCTGCTTCAACAATGGATCCGTTCTTCCTTTCAGCAACACCATTTTGTTGTGGATTGCAAGGGACACAAAACTCCCTCTTAATCCCAGCCTCGATACAAAAGTTACGAAGGCCTCCAGAGATGTATTCTCCTTTGTTGTCAGATCTCAGAACTTTGATCCTCTTCCCAGAAAAGTTCTCTACTTGAGCCTTAAATTACTTAAATTTCTCAAGTACCTCTTCAGATTCTTTAGTCTTTAAGAAATAAATCTAAGTCTTTCTAGAGTATTCATCAATGGAAATTACATAATACAAGAAACCACTCAAAGAAGCAACAAACATTGGACCACACAAATAAGAATGAATAAGATCTAGAATACATTTGGATCTACTCTCACTACTATAAAAGGGACCTTTAGTATTCTTACCCAATGCGCAAGTACCTTCATGCTCCTGGTTGAGTTTAGGAAGGCCAGTGACCATCTTCTCCATAGATGGGAGTGCTCTAAAGTGAAGGTGAGCAAGTCTTTTGTGCCAAAGCTCACTTGAACTGGTGGAATCATGCAACAATGTCTGCATTGGACAAGTGGAAAGTCTATAGAGACTCTCTTGCCGAACACCAATTACTTGGGTTGTCTTGATGCTAGAGTTATTTGGCCATGCAAGAACCTTTCCTTCAGAGAATGCAACTTGATATCCCTTGTCCTCCAAGGCTGAAATTGTGACAAGATTCCTCTTGATACCTGGAACAAATAACACATCACTCAACTGAAGAGAGATGTCAAAATCTAAGTGAAGAGAGGAGGTTCCAACAACTTTCACGGAATAGCATGCATCATCTCCAATTATGACTTGAATGCTTGTATCTCTCTCCACCAAATCTGAAAGATGTTCTTTGAATCCAGTAATGTGACAAGAGGCGCCACTATCAATCAACCAAGTGTTTCTATTGTTGGAACATTGCTTGATATGGAAGAATAAAATAGGAATCCACTTGAATTGTCTCTTGAATCCTTCTAAGGAGAGGCCTCACCCACATCAGCAATAGAAGCATGTTGTTTTGGTCTAGTTGGACAATCTTTCGCATAGTGACCAAACTTGTCACATCTGAAGCACTGTATATGGGAGAGATTTGTTGATGTGATTTTTGTGACCGCACCAACATAGAATAAAGTTTCCAATGGCTACCCTATTCTCTCTTGATCAAAGTATCCAGTATGCTAAGATTGCGAGAGAGTTCATGTGTTCAAATCCAAGGTTCCTTCTAGGCGGTGGATAGTCTCAGTTGGCTCGATGTGATTTGTTGGTATTTCAAGGGGACTTACACAATTGTTCAGCAGTGGACAACAGACAGTAGATTAAAGGGTTTCACGTGGTTTGAATGATTTGGCAGGTAAGTGCAACTTTCTTAACACTAACCAGAAATGAGCTGAATTTAAATGAGTGCAGGGATAAGAGATGTTATAATTCTACTCTAAGGTGTGGGACATGGCGATCAATTCTCACATATTTCAATCGAGCCTTGCTTTTCCTCGCTTCAGACAACTTCCACAAAACTAGTGCAATCTTTAGAGGAGTAATCAAAGGTATTCAAATCATGATTCAACACGAAGACAACATCACAACAATGCATGCCAACATATAAACCATAATCAAAGTTAAGTTCACAATGTTCCAGTTGACCACGCAAGGCGAACCCACCATCAGCGAGCCAGCTAGTGGTATGGATAAGTGAAGTTTTATTCAAATTAAGCACCACATTCCACAATTACTAACCACTTGCATGAAATGAAATCTACTTTACTTTAAGATACTTCAAGATTCTAAGTGAATTGGAAGGACGAAGAAGCCTCGCTAGCTACTCACAACAAAAGAAGAGATCGCCATCAATGAAAACTCTTTTTATTGAGAGTGTTCACAACAACTTCTTACAAATTATTCAAATGGAATACTTTCCTTCCTTTTCAATCTAAGCTAAACTATCAAACTATGCTACCTTCTATTCTATCAATCTCCTTCTATTCCTTCTTTTGCTATTCTAATGAGGTACAAATGAGGGGGGATGCCCCTTTTATAGTTGGCCAAATCCAGTGAACGACTCAAATTCAATTGCAATGAAGGGCTCAAATCGAGCCACATAAACCCTAACCCTAAAAACCACCACCAAGAGGAGTGGGGTAATAAATGAGCAATTAATGTCCACCACCCTTTTAGAAGTTTCTTGTCCATAGACGCGTTCGCATTGTTCTTGTTCTTTTTTACTGCAAATTGGATGAGTTTGATCATCATGGCTTCAACTTCTTCCTTATTCTTGAGGGCATTTCAGTGCTTGAGGATGATCTTCTTCTTTGCTGTCACTCTTCAACTCTTCAATGCCTGAGCCTTCATTATTTTTCCATCCCTGATCCTGAAGAATTATTCAGTCGTGGACTTGATCATTTCTTCCTTGCCACCCACCTTCCTGAGTTGAGTGCATATTGGGTCTTCAACAAGAAATTCCAACACTTAGTCGTTCCTTCCAACATCTCCCTTCACGATTTTATCATCTTGGACTATTTGCTTCATTACTTCAAGTCATTG
>VDFB02373602.1:0-35049 GCA_007258455.2 Sequoia sempervirens
TATAGACAAAGAGAGAGAAAATAAATCTATTAAAAAACCAATTTTCTCATAACGTGAGCGCATTATGAAGAAGTAGAGATATGACCGTTTTAGCAAGAAATAACGCAAGCACATTTTGTATTGATCTAAAAATGGTAAAAAACTCAATATACCTATGATATCAAGGCCCACATTTTGCATATTCTCCTAGTTTTGTGCGTGCTCCGACAAAAAGTAGCTTTTTGATGATGTTGTGAAGTGTGCATGGATGTTTTTCACATTCCACCACCTTTTTCATGATCTTTCCACCACCTTTGCATGAAATAGCAGAGTTTTAATTTTGAAAGGCATATAATATCAATTCAAGTTTGAACTCCAGTGAAAATTGATATACAATTGAAGTTTGGAGGGGAACAAGCTTTTGAAAAAGTCAAATTGTTGAGGAGTTTGAAAAAAGAAGAAGCAAAGGCTACATAATTGGGTAGAACTCCATTTGAAACTCTAGTTTTTTATGTATGTGATGTCTTTACACATTTACTTTCATTATATTATGGCTTGCTTTCATTTTTCTTATTTTGCATATTCCATGTTGATCATTGTTTTTTTTCATTATAACCATAGGTTGTCAATGCACATTTTAAATTACACAATTCTATACACTTGCAATTATATTTTTAAACCACATCTCTTTGAGGAATTTTTTTATTTAACAATTGACTTACCTTGTGTATGCTTCCACATTTTGTATACACATATATATGACATAAGTTTTAAGGAAGTAAAATAAAACATCATTTCTCAATCCTTTATTATGGATGTGCATACCACTCTCCGAAGATTTCATTGAGGTGTTTTTTCAAATAGTTATACCAAGCAGCTTATTGCCTTGTCTATGCTACCAATTTTTCCATACATGTCTCTAAAAAATTGGAATATACTCCTCTCACATTGATAGATCTTAGAAACTATTATGGTTTTCATCTCTATTTCTAAATTTACCTCATCACTAAACCTACCTCATTACTTATGTTGTGATATATTTTAAATGTTTCCTTGATTAGTCTACCTACAAGGGATTCTAACCCTTCTCTCCATTGTTACAAGATTCTTTATTCAAGGCTAAGTTAGCAACATGGGGAAAGGTGCAGCCTATCTTGCAATCATGGCTCAAAATGGAAGAATGGACAAAGCATTTGAATTGTTTGACAATAATGTTTTCGTATAAATGTATTCAAAATGTGGTAGCATTGACAAGCTAGTGAGCTTGGAAAGATAGTGAGCTCACTCACTAGCCTGCCAATATGGTAGGGTTGAGATGGTAGGGGTAGTGTATGCCTTATAGAAATGGGGTCTCACGGTATGAGGCATTGACAAAGCATTTGAATTGTTTGGAAATAATTTTTTCGTATAAATGTATGCAAAATTTGGTAGCATTGACAAGCTAGTGAGCTTGGCAAGACAGTGAGCTCACTCACTAGCCTCCAATGCGGTAGGGTTGAGATGGTAGGGGAAGTGTATGCCTCATAGACCCCATTTCTATGAGGCATACGCTGCCCCTACCATCTCAACCCTACCGCATTGGCAGGCTAGTGAGTGAGACCTCAATGCAGTAGGGTTGAGAAGGTAGGGGCAGCGTATGCCTCATAGAAATGGGGTCTCAAGGTGATGTACATCACCTTGAGACCCCATTTCTATGAGGCATACGGGTGATGAACCCATTTCTATGAGGCATACGAGCACATCACCTTGAGACCCCATTTCTATGAGGCATCACAGCTGCCCCTTCAACCCTACAGCATTGTGAGTAGGTGGCCCCAAGCTTGCCAGCATCTTAACTTTCAATCTTGTAGGGTTGAGAGGGGCAGGGGAAGTGTATGCCTCATAGAAATGGGGTCTCGGTGATGGCACCCAGCAGAGACCCCATTTTATGAATACCTGGCTGCCATGAGTGAGCTAGCTTGCCAATGCTCCACTAGCTTTCCAAGGAATTTGAATTCACATGCCTTGTCCATGCTTCCATTTTGAGCCTATCTTGTAATCATGGCATGCCACATTACCACATTTCTTTAAGGCATTCCATCAAAAAACAATTCTTTCATTCTCATATTCATCCACCTTTGACTCATCATTCTCTTCACAAAGCTATTGATACAAACACCCAAAACTAAGACCAAGGAATTTTGCAACTTTGAACCCCACTATGCCTAATACAATATGAAAATGGTCTAACAAGACCTTATTTAGATGACAACACCTAAAACCTACCTAAAACAAATTACATAACCAAGATTGACAAAACTTGAAAATTGGACTCCTATGGTGCCCCTGCACCACCTTTGTCTATGCTAGAAATACTCTTGCACAGGATGATTATAAGTATTCTTTATGAAGCCTTGAATGGCATATATTTCATTTATTTGAATGGATAATTTTTTTAGGAACTAATATTCATCTCATTACCATACTACAGGTAAAATTATCTGCCATGCCAAAGAAACAAAGAAGTAATAAACTAACAGACGAAGAGTATGAAACCTTCAAAGCAAAGGAAAGAGAATGGGTGGCAACATATCGTGAAAAGAATAAATTGGATATGATTGACGAAAACAAGCCAATTGAAGAGGAACCTCAACCATCAAAAAGAGAACAATAATTGGCAGCACAAAGGGCATGAATGTGAAAGAGTCATGGTAGGACAGATTCAGATACTTTAGTTGGAGACACTCCATCTACTACAAGTGAATATGAAGGGACACCATTAAACACTAGTAAATATGGAGGGACACCATCTACTGTAAGTGAATATGGAGTCACACCATCTACCGCAAGTGAATATGGTTGGACACCATCCACCGCATCTCAAGTTGAGAGTACATCATCACTCAGATTTGATGAAGAATGTATGCCATCATCCCCACGTGAACCTCAAGGTATGTATTCTACTCCACCCTCGATCGAAGGTACACAATCTAGCCCACCTCAATTAAATATTGATGAAATTCCTAATGTTGACATGTATGTACCTAGGAGAACACCACGTAGAATTTTGCGTAGAAAGCCAAAGTATTTGATTAATATTGATGAGGATATTTTGTAGCACATGGAAGGTAATATTTCAACACGCACTTGTAGAAGATATGCTGATAAGATTTGGAAATTCTTCTTTGAAAGGATAAATGAGACCACAAGATGTCAAATATTTGTTGAAATGATGTAGGGTATAAAGTATAGAAACATCATGAAGACTCTTGGGTTAAGAACATCGAATGCATCAAGTGAAAAAACTATTGTGAAGAATCTAATGGATGCTTATGAGAGTGTGGGTAAGACCTCACGCTCAAAGGATAGTAATGTCACTTGACATGTCATTACATTGAATTTGGTAAGCAGTCAAACAAAGAGATCTCATCTCATTAGAAAGATGAGTGAACAAATGAGGATTAGTAGAAAAACTTTATCAAAAGTCGTTCAAAGGCAGCAAAGAATTGAGGGCACCGATTCAAATGAATTATGGGAATTCTCGAGGAGACTACCACAAAAAGATTAAAAAATTGTTGAAGCATTGAAAACACTAATTGAAGAGTATTGGAAGAATAACACAAGGCCATCTTTGAATCAAAGGGATGTGGTAAGAAGGAGAATCAGTAGTTGGAACCATGAGCCACATCCAAAGCATTTTTTGGATACAACTCAAACCCAATTTTTTCATAAATTTCAAAAGGATTATCCTCAAATTAGTATTTGTCAAAGATTTTTTGAAATTATTAAACCTTTTTATGTCAAGATAAATCACACACACACTACTTGTTGTTGTAGACTACATATTGAATTCTCTAACCATTATGATGTTTATTGTTCTATATGTTTAGATTTGCATACTAACGATGTTTTGCAGGATTGTGGCATAGAATCCCCACCAAAATCTTCAAGAGAGTTCTTATCAAAAAAATTGTGTGAAATAGAGGATGTCCAAATATTCTACAGGACAACATTCTTGGATGGTTCATGCGAGCGTTGCGGTGGCTTAAAAATGGAGTTTATATGTTGGGTTATTTTTGGCTTAAAAATGGAATTTAGATGTTGGGTTTTGGTGAAATTGTCTTAGGCAAGATTGGGAGATGATTGATTTGGCATGAGTAGGCATATATTGAAGTGTTTGAAGCTTTGGAAGGGCAGGGAAGGCGAGTTGAGTGCCTGGGCATGATGCCCTAATTGTCAAACTGTATATTTGGAGTGAAATTTGATGGTTAGAGGAGGGAAGTTGTAGAAAATCTTGGGGGAAGCATATTTTGATGAACCTTCAAGCTTGTGCAGACATAACTAAAGGTGTTTGAGGCCTTGGTTGGCTATGTAGAAGCCTGGAACAGTGTTTT
Source organism: Sequoia sempervirens (assembly GCA_007258455.2). Classification (NCBI taxonomy): domain Eukaryota; kingdom Viridiplantae; phylum Streptophyta; class Pinopsida; order Cupressales; family Cupressaceae; genus Sequoia; species Sequoia sempervirens. Next base: position 4,353 of record VDFB02373602.1, read on the forward strand.
TTAATAAACCTTTTTGGAATGGCATAAAGTGAGGGTTTCATGTTTTGGTGTCATAGGAAGTGATTCTGATAGCAATACAGGGAGGCAATCAGCTCACTTCCATAATACAAAAGGATTCCAACCTCCATTCCCTCAAAACTCAATCTTGGCTTATTTTCAACTTTTCACCTAGTCACTCTTGTAGGCTTGCAAACCTATTTTTCCCACCTTAACTCTCAGAATTCCTTAACAACCTCTACAAAAAACCACCATTTTAGGAACTCATTTAAGCCTTCTTCAACACACATCAAACCCTCATAAGACTCTTTTGGATCAACTTTCACAAAACAAGCAAACTACGTTGTCCACAAGGCCAATTAGGCTAAATTAACAAAGCAAACCCCCTTTATTCTTCCTATCACATGCAAAAAACCATTGGACAGTATTAACCATTCTTTCAAACCACACCAATTCCTCCACTTTTAGGGCATGATAAGCCTTCTAACATAACAAACCCCAAAACCCTCTTCTTTCACAAGTTAGGCAAGGGTTTATTGAAAACCCATACTCCAAACCTTCCCACAACCAACCAAAGCCTAAAAAACCTTAAAAAAGGTCTGCACAAGCTTAAAATTTTAAGAGATATTGCTGCCCCCAAAGATTTCTTCAAACCCTAGCACTAAACCACCATTTTCCACTCAAAAATGCACCATTTGACATCTAGGGCATCACCTAAAAATACTCTATTCGCCTCCCTTGCACAAAAAAAAATTCACACATGTTTTATAACCCTAACTAAGTCTTTCCACTGAGTTACAAAAGCATACAGTGGGTGGAAGGCTTAATATGACATTTTAATGCACTCAAAACCCTTAAAACAGGGTATACAGACTAACCCTCGGTAATTGGCTTCTAAAATGCACAAAATCACTTGAAATCCAACCAATCCAAAACTAAAATGGATTTAAGTCTACTTCCCACCAAATTCCATCCAAAAAAAAGCACAATCACCCTGTACGGAACTGTATAGTTCAAGGAAACATCAGATTTCTGGTAAAAATATAAAAAATTGCAAGGAAACAATGAATTTTATTGATCTTCTTCTAAGTGCAACATCTTGAACCTCAACCTAAAACCATGTGAGTCCTTTTTTAAAAAAAATACACCCAACTACCTTGTCCCAACCGAATTCAACCACCAAAGAAATAACTTGTCAAAAATCTAACCGTTGTCATTCAAATTTGTTGCAATTTTGCAACTTACAAATTTGAGAACTTTTCCATTTTAACTCTTTATTGCACTATAAACTCCCTAATCACCTAAATGACATAAAAATGACCCCCCTAGACACTACAATGGCCTTGACATAGCCTTATTACATCCAAAGACTCAAACTTTCAAAGAAACCAAACTAAGATTCCCCAATTTCATGTCTTGGTCATGGTGCACCTGCACCAAATTCTATGATCAAAAGTTGTGGATTTATGTTAGGCATGGTACATTTACGCTAGGAATGGTCCTCTTTTGCACCCAAGCATGTGGAATCACTCTGAGCTACGTTCAACTAGCTCGATCCCTTAAGGGTTCAAAGTGCAAAGGGAAACAATCTTTGACAGGGTATTACTCAAAAACCGCGGTGCTTACGAAATCTCTATCTGAGCCTACAAGATCACGTTGGGCCCCTCTATAATAAACTCTCTCTATTTTTGTTATCTCAGAGTGGTTTTTCCGTGGTGTCTAGTTTTCACTTGATGGAAAAAGTGTCAAATGCAAGCAGTGCAAAGTTGCAAAGTGGTGCAACTTTCATTCTACGACTCATGTGACCAAACGAACTGTTCCAACACATCCAAATAGATATTTTTATGCTATACATGGTCCTCTTTCGCACCCAAACACGTGGAATCGCTCTAAGCTACCTTCAACCGGATCAATCCCTTAAGCGTCCAAAGTGCAAAATGGCTACAAACTTCAGCATATTGTTACTTGGACACCGTGATGTTTAGAAACTTCTTGTCTAATATTATGGGATTGTGTTCGGCCCCTCTACAATAGCCTATCTCAGTTTTCACTATCTCGGAGGCATTTTCCCGTGGTGGCGAATTTTCACTTGGGGAAAAAGTTGTCAAATGCAAGTAGTTGAAAGTTGCAAAGTGGTGCAACTTTCATTCTGCAACTTGTGTGACCAAATGGATTGTTCCAATGCATTTGAATAGGTATATTTACACTAGGCATGGTCCTCTTTCTCACCCAAACACGCAGAATCGCTCTGAGCTACCTTCAACCAGATCGATCCCTTAAGAGTCCAAAGTGCAAAATGGTTGCAAACTTCAGCATGTTGTTACTCGGATACCGTGAATCTTAGAAAATTTTCATCTGATCCTATGGAATTGCGTTTGGCCCCTCTACAATAACCTCTCTCGGTTTTTGCTATCTTAGAGGCATTTTCCCGTGGTGGCGATTTTCACTTGGGGGAAAAGTTGTCAAATGCAAGTAGTTGAAAGTTGCAAAGTGGTGCAACTTTCATTCTGCAGCTCGTGTGACCAAAAAAATTGTTCCAACGCGTTCGAATAGGTATTTTTACTCTAGGAATGGTCCTCTTTCGCACTCAAACACGTGGAATTGCTCTGAGCTACGTTCAACTGGATCGATCCCTTAAGAGTCCAAAGTGCAAAATGACTGCAAACTTCAGCATGTTGTTACTCAGACACCATGATTCTTAGAAAATTTTCATCTAATCTTATAGGATTGCATTGGGCCCCTTTACAATAACCTCTCTCATTTTTCGCTATCTCGGAGGCATTTTCCCGTGGTGGCAAATATTCACTTGGGGAAAAAGTTGTCAAATGCAAGTAGTTGAAAGTTGCAAAGTGGTGCAACTTTCATTCTACAAATCGTGTGACCAAACAGACTGTTCCAACGCATCCGAATAGGTATGTTTATGCTAGGCATGGTCCTCTTTCACAACCAAACATGCGGAATCGGTTCGAGCTACGTTCAACCGGATCGATCCCTTAAGAGTCCAAAGTGCAAAATGACTACAAACTTCAGCATGTTATTACTCAGATACCGTGACACTTAGAAACTTCTCGTCTAATCCTATGGGATTGCGTTGGGCCCCTCTATAATAACCCCTCTAAATTTTTGCTATCTCGGAGGCGTTTTCCCATGGTGGCAAATTTTTACTTGGGGAAAAAGTTGTCAAATGCAAGTAGTTGAAAGTTGCAAAGTGGTGCAACTTTCATTCTGCAACTCGTGTGACCAAACGGATTGTTCCAACATGTTTAAATAGGTATTTTTACACTAGACATGGTCCTCTTTCACACCCAAACACACAGAATCGCTCTGAGCTACGTTCAACTGGATTAATACCTTAAGGGTCCAAAGTGCAAAATGGATGCAAACTTCAGCATGATGTTACTCGAATACCGTGATGCTTACAAAATTATCGTCTAATCCTATAGGATCGTGTAACACCCCTCCATTTTGGATATTTGGATCGGCAGTGTTCTCCTTGTAATGCTTTGTTATGTTATGATGTGACTTTGGAACTAGGCCACTTGTGATGGGAATTGTTAAACGATGTGAAAGTTATATTTTGGATGTGATGTTATTTTATTCCGATGTTATATTTATGTCATGTTTTGGATTAACTTAGAAGATATTTGATTTAATGAGGTTTTATGATGTTGATCATATCAATGATGTTAGATGTGCCAGTTAGCGATGTTGTATTGGTGAAGGGGACGGGATCACATCACTCGCGTGCAAGCGCCCTGTGATTCCACAATTTCCTCTTCACGGTGTGTTTTAATATATTATATGCATGTTCGACACTCGTATTGTGTGCAGGATGTAGGTACAGGACATCGACTCCACCTGGTTCTACAGGTCTGAGCGTGTCCCTTGTCCAATGGAAAATGATTGGGAGATAGTAGCTAAGTTTTCTGTGTCGTGACGTCACCCTAGCCATTGTGTGTCGTTAGGTTGTTAGTTGGAATAAGTTATTTTCTTTGTTGCCTCTTCTCTCTTTCCTTGCGTATTTAAATTTGCAAGAAAAATGGTGTTTGTTTTATTTAATTTCATTGTCAAAATAAATAAAGGAGTGCTCATTAATTAATTAGTTAGTTTAATTCAATCAATAAATAATCCAATCATGGATTAGATTTATTTATTGATAAATTAAATTAAAATGTTGTGTTAGCATTATTAAATTTTGAGATCAAATCAAAATAGAAATTGCCTTGCATTCCTTTTTGAAATAAAATTAAAAATGATTTTAAATGTAGATGGGTAAATTCAATTTTGTGGAAAAAGGAAAATGTAATTATCTTTTGGTTGCAAAATAGAACTTTGTTTTAAATAAATATTATGCAAATTCAATGGAAAATGGAAATTGTTTTATTAAATTGCAAAAATAAAATATCTAGTTTAGCAATAAATTTTGGTGGGTGAGTTCAAAATTAGGGGTTTGACAAATTTGGAGAAGGGATTGCATAAGGTAATTGTTGTTTTATTTTGAATTTTAATTTGCAATTTTGGAGAGCAAACTTGGATTGAAATTCTTGGAAGAAATTGGGAAGAAAAGATTGAAGATTGGTGAAGCTGAATTGAAAAAGGAAAAGGAAAATCTCCATTGAAGGATTTGAAGCTTGGAGAAAACATAAGGTGCAATGTTTGAAATTTTATGCATTTCTTATTTTTGAAAATCTTTTTTTTTTTAAAGTGTTCAAACTGTTGGATTCAATTGTGAATTAGAGAAGAAAACCCATCAAAAATCTCCATTTTAAATTAAATCTGTAAACCCTTTTGTTGTTTGGGCATATTTGTTTGACTTTTTGCAAAATGTTTTGCTCTTTTTTTTAATTTAAGCTGGAAATGTTTATTGAAAATTTCTCTATTCAAAGGAAAATATTTTATTTTCTTCCCCTGTTAAAATTTTTCATTCTGGTTTTTACCAGAATAGGGGAAATGAAATCTTTTGTATTAAAAATAAATAAAATTTTATTGTTTTGTGGGGTGGGGAAACCAACCCCCACCACCGCCGCTGCCGCCCGGCAGGAGGTGGGCGCTGTGTGCTTTGCACATAGCCACCGCCGCCGCAGGGAGGCGGCACTGTGTGTAAACACACAGCCATCGCTGCCCGCAGGGAGGCAGGCGCTGTGTGCTTTGCACACAGGCTCCGCCGCCCAGCGGGAGGCAGCGCTATGTGCTTTGCACACAGCCACCGCCGCCGTGGGGAGGCAGGGCTGCGTGCCTTTAGGGCTTCGGCCCTGTTTAAAACTTGCATTGTTTTTTTTATTAATGTTTATTAATATTTAATTTTATTATATATGTTATAATATATATGTATACATATTATATATTATAATATTTGTATATTATAATATATAATATGTATATATATATATATATATACATAAAAATAATAGATATAAGTTGAATACTAAGGTATTAAAGTTTAATCAAATGGATTATGGTGGTAATATTTCATTAATTAAGGCATTTAAATGATGATTAATTATTCTAAAACCAAAAATGTTATTAAATGATTTTGCAAATAGAATTGAAATATTAGATTTAATTCCTTAATGGTGCCAAGAGGACATTAGGTAATTTATTGATTATTGAAAGTGTTGATTTTATAAACAAATATCCTTACTTAGAGATTTCATTTCCAATTATCATGAATAATTAGTAGACTTTAGAATATAAAATAATGTGTTAGAGGCATATATTTAAATGATGTTTTAATATGTAAACTAGGAATTTGAAATGATTATCCCATTTGTAGAAGCGGAAAGGAAACTGATGAATAAGCAAACGTTTCTTATTTAAAATATTGAAATTGATTAATTGTAGTTTGAGCAAGTAGAATTAATTATTGGTTTAAATTCTTTAATGTCGACAAGGTGATTTAGATAATTAAATATATACTATTAAGTATATTTGTTTTGGAATATAATGGTATTCAAGTAGAGATAAGAATTAGTTGATTTATTTAATGCTAAATTGAAATAAAGGCAAATTGATTTGATCTAAATGTTTATTTTTCAAGATGTTTAATTATAGAATATGATTGCGGAACTGAGAGTAAATGATGAACTTATTAATTAATCTAAATGATTTATTAATCAAGTGGTTTTATTTATAGTATATGATCGTGAAACTTAGAGAGAACGATTGATTTAAATTTTAATTAGATGACTACATTTATTAAAGTGTTTTGATTATGAATATAATTGTGAAATTTAGAGTTAATGAATGATTTATTTTAGTCAAATGACTTTAATCATCATGATGCTTTGATTTTGAATTTAATTGTGAGCCTTAGAGTAAAATGATTGGTTTTTAAATATTCCCGTGTCATGAAATGAAATTGGTGTATTGGATTTGGATACTTGCAAGAAATGAAAACTATGATTGACTGGATTTAGGAAATCCAAACATTAGTTTATTTAACTGCTCGAAATGCTTTTAGTGTTTATATGTTCTTTCTCAATGTTGGTGGAATAGAGTAAATGTTTTGAAGTCTTCCAGATAGGGGTTCGTTTATCGGTATGGGTTGTTGTTATGTTAGTCAACTTTTGGTGTGTCGTAGAAAATGTGCATAGTTACACCATGCTATTTCACCCGGTTTTCACGAACGGGGATGATATGTGTCTCCTTGGGAATAGGAGAGGGTTATGTAATTTGTGCCTCCTTAGAAGGAGTGGTTTTTGTATTTTGGTTTCCTCCAGTGTTTGGAGTAGGTTTTGTGACTCTGTTTTCCTCCAGTGTTTGGAGAGGGTTTGACCTTGTTGCCTCCAGTGTTTGGAGAAGGTCTTGACCTTGTTGCCTCCAGTGTTTGGAGTGAGTCTCCTTGATTTGTTACCTCGAAATGGAGAGGTCATATTTATCTGGTTACCTATTGTGGTTTTCACCGTGTGTGTTGTCTTAGAGGAGTGGCTTGCAATGGGGGCCGGCACACAAAGTGGTGCCAAGGATAACCCTTTGCAAGTTGATTAATTCAGTGATAACTAAATAAACTTTTAGAAGCTTAGGATGCATCAAACATTAAACAAGATCAATTATGCTTCACTCATGGACCCAAGGGCTTGTTTTAGACTTGGGATGAGACGAGAAGGCATGGAATGGCAAGATCATCTATCTCGTCTTCATGAGAGGTATTTGATTCCGCATGAGTGAGCATGGGTTTCGGGATTTCGGTAGAGGCCACCAGGATAACCCAAGGTGGGGGCCGGAGCCTAGGAAGATTCCCAAAGGATATCCCTTGATGAGCTATGTGATGACACTCTTCCTAAGTCAACAGTTTGTACATGGTCTTTGTGACACTCTTGATCTAATCTATGTCTGGAAGCAATGTAACCTATGTCGATGTTGTGAGAGTCGTACCTAGAGTGGTGCGTATGACCTTTCATTTCATGTGATGTGTACTTGTGTTTATTTTTCGTATCAGTTTTGTGTAGCCTGTGTCTAGTGGTAGATGGTCTTGTGTAGGAATTCCTTGTTACTATCTCCTAGCACGGAGGGAGTGGAACCTTTGGGATTCCATGTGGTCGGGTGGCACGTGCTTCTTAATCCGTTGGGTTGGCTTCTTGTTCGTGTGGACGAGATTTCCAGTTGGAGAGCTCGTGGGATTCAATTTCTTCTCAAGCTTAATTCTTTCAGTTGGTCTTGTAATTTTATTACCCCTCATTTGTTATAGAGGTGGAATTTGTAATATGTAATTATACTTATTGGATTTATCTCATTTGGGGAATGAGTGTTGTAATTATGTTGTAAACTATGTTATTGGAATCAAGTGGTAATTCATATTCTTGGATGTAAATTATTATGAATGAAATGTATGTAAACTTTATTTATTAAGTAATTACATGGTATGGTTTTAATTCATGTTCGTTGTTTGGTTTAAGTAACACAGTCTCGCAACCTTAGGGGATTGGTTGGAAATAGTTAGTGAACTTGTATGTTAATTGTTCCTTTTCAAAAAAAAAAATTAGTTCATTTGTGTGGAAAATTGCAACTTCCCCTAGGGTTGTGTGGCAGGGCATTACACATGGTATCAGAGCCCAGGTTAAAACACTGGGCACTCTGGGATTATGTTGGACCCATTATGTTGTAAGTTGTGTAGGTTTATACCTTGGGCACTATGAGCCCGTTTTATTGACCTAGTTGTTTTACTCCTTCGGGTTGTTTTCCTTTCAGGTTGATTTCTCGTGTTTTCCCAGAATTTTTCATTAGGAGGTGTAGGTCCAATGGTGAACTGGGCTGGGAAGGATGATCCTGGAAGTACAATGCAACAATATCCCTTTCTCACTGGAAGACAACGTACCATGGACGGCATTTGTGGTGAGTTTAGTGTTGGGTGGTGGACGGTAATCAGTTTGTTGGATTGTCGTCTCTTCCAGCTGCCTCTTTGATACTGTGTTTTGTGGAGGTTGTTGTGTTTTCCGTGAGCCCAAGTACCAAGAAGTGTTTGAAGTTTGAATTTCCTTTACGTATGGATCTTCGTATAAAGGCTGTGACTTGAGTATGGTTCTTGAGTGTGGTTGTAGTGTTTCGGGTGTCCCAAGTGCTTTAGGCTTAGATAGAAGACTCTCGACTGAGTGCCTTGGGGTGGTGGCATTTTGAGGGATGGAGTTTCTCCAACTCTTATTCGGAGTTGTGGAGGAAATGGGATGCCTCCCGTGTTTGCCTCGCATCTTCTGATTGGAGCATCTCTCATTGAGAGCTCCGGAGGCTGAGATCGACACTTTTATCCTATGTTATGGGTGAGCATGTTGGACCTTAATTTGTTGATGGTTTGCGGGTGACATGTGTTGCCTAAAATTACCCTTGCTTGACTTCTTTGCTGATGTTGTGGGAAGGTCTGTTTGACCTTGAGGGTGCCAAGAAGTTCCTTGGGTGTATATTCTCTTTGAATTGTTTGCTTCCTCCTGCAAGCACGCATGTTTTCAGCTTTACCTCATTGTGCAAGTGACCGCCTGATTGACCTCTAGGTATTTTGGAGTTGTTTTGCATGCTAGTATGGTTTTGAAACGGCGAAAATAGATAATAGAATGATCATGTTGTTAGTTCATAGGATTTGTGTATTGCCTTTGTATGATTGATGGTTTGTGTGAGTGATTGGGTGGATGATGAAACCATCGACATGTGTGTCTATGTTAGAACTGTAAATATATCTTGTCTTCTCTCTCTTCCCATTGGTTTAACAAAGATGCCTGTCTTGGAGTGTGTGGTGTATTGAAACCCATGGTATGTTGTATCTTATGAGAAAATTCTTATGTATTCATGAAGGTTTGTTTTATTAGATCAAACCTTGGGTAAAGGACCTAAGTCCCCAAGTTGCATTCATAATCATGGAAAATGTATAATATGAATAGAAAATCGTTTTGCAATAAGTAAAAGTTTAGAGAAAAGGGATTAGTGAAACCATTGCATGTTAATGATAATTGTATGATAGGTGCATCTTGTTGGTGAGGCCTATAGTCCCCAACCTTATTGTTGAGTCTTAAGAAATCATGTAGATGTTAAATTATTGTACCTAGATTCAAAATGCAAGAGTTAAATGAACGTGAAATGATAAGGTTGCATACCTTGCCTTGAGTAAACGTTGTAATGATATCACATTAGGTGTGGCTTTATGATGATTCTCGATGATGTGTATTGGTGCATAGGGAACTATGTATGTTAATCCATGGTTATGTGATTTGGAGATTTGGTGGTGGGATGCTTCACCATGTTGACTGTATAGGTTGATAGTTAGCTTGGTTGTGTTGATTATAGCATGGGTTGTTGTTATTTTATAACCATTAATCATGTGTGAACATATGAAGTTGTGCTAGGGGTGCTTGTAGTCTTCCAGGAGTAAGCCTAACCCTTGGGGGGGAGGATGTAACACCCCTCCATTTTGGATATTTGGATCGGCAGTGTTCTCCTTGTAATGCTTTGTTATGTTGTGATGTGACTTTGGAACTAGGCCACTTGTGATCGGAATTGTTAAACGATGTGAAAGTTATATTTTGGATGTGATGTTATTTTATTCCGATGTTATCTTTATGTCATGTTTTGAATTAACTTAGAAGATATTTGATTTAATGAGGTTTTATGATGTTGATCATATCAATGATGTTAGATGCGTCAGTTAGCGATGTTGTATTGGTGAAGGGGACGGGATCACATCACTCGCGTGCGAGCGACCTGTGATTCCACGATTTCATCTTCACGGTGTGTTTTAATATATTATATGCATGTTCGACACTCGTATTGTGTACGGGATGCAAGTATAGGACATCGACTCCACCTGGTTCTACAGGTCTGAGTGTGTCCCTTGTCCAACGGAAAACGATTGGGAGATAGTAGCTAGGTTTTTTGTATCGTGACATCACCCTAGCCATAGTGTGTCGCCGGGTTGTTAGTTGGGATAAGTTATTTTCTTTGTTGCCTCTTCTCTCCTTGCGTATTTAAATTTGCAAGAAAAATGGTGTTTGTTTTATTTAATTTCATTGTCAAAATAAATAAAGGAGTGCTCATTAATTAATTAGTTAGTTTAATTCAATCAATAAATAATCCAGTCATGGATTAGATTTATTTATTGATAAATTAAATTAAAATGTTGTGTTAGCATTATTAAATTTTGAGATCAAATCAAAATAGAAATTGCCTTGCATTCCTTTTTGAAATAAAATTAAAAATGATTTTAAATGTAGATGGGTAAATTAAATTTTGTGGAAAAAGGAAAATGTAATTATCTTTTGGTTGCAAAATAGAACTTTGTTTTAAATAAATATTATGCAAATTCAATGGAAAATGGAAATTGTTTTATTAAATTGCAAAAATAAAATATCTAGTTTAGCAATAAATTTTGGTGGGTGAGTTCAAAATTAGGGGTTTGACAAATTTCGAGAAGGGATTGCATAAGGTAATTGTTGTTTTATTTTGAATTTTTTTTTGCAATTTTGGAGAGCAAACTTGGATTGAAATTCTTGGAAGAAATTGGGAAGAAAAGATTGAAGATCGGTGAAGCTGAATTGAAAAAGGAAAATGAAAATCTCCATTGAAAGATTTGAAGCTTGGAGAAAACATAAGGTGCAATGTTTGAAATTTTATGCATTTCTTATTTTTGAAAATATTATTTTTGAAAGTGTTCAAACTGTTGGATTCAATTGTGAATTAGAGGAAGAAAACCCATCTAAAATCTCCATTTTAAATTAAATCTGTAAACCCTTTTGTTGTTTGGGAAAATTTGTTTGAGTTTTGCAAAATGTATTGCTCTTTTTTTTAAACTTGAGCTGGAAATGTTTATTGAAAATTTCTCTATTCAAAGGAAAATGTTTTATTTTCTTCCCCTGTTAAAATTTTTCATTCTGGTTTTTACCAGAATAGGGGAAATGAAAGTTTTTGTATTAAAAAAAAATAAAATTTTATTGTTTTGTGGGGTGGGGAAACCAACACCCACCGCCGCCACCGCCCGGTGGGAGGCGGCGTTGTGTATAAACACACAACCATCGCCGCCTGCAGGGAGGCGGGCGTTGTGTGCTTTGCACACAGGCTCCGCCGCTCGGTGGGAGGCGGCGCTTTGTGCTTTGCACACAGCCACCGCCGCCGTGGGGAGGCAGGGCTACGTGCCCTTAGGGCTTCGACCCTGTTTAAAACTTGCATTGTTTTTTATTTATTTATTAATGTTTATTAATATTTAATTTTATTATATATGTTATAATATATATGTATATATATTATAATATATAATATGTGTATATATATATGTATACATAAAAATAATAGATACAAGTTGAATACTAAGGTATTAAAGTTTAAGCAAATGGATTATGGTGGTAATATTTCGTTAATTAAGGCATTTAAATGATGATTAATTATTCTAAAACCAGAAATGTTATTAAATGATTTAGCAAATAGAATTGAAATATTAGATTTAATTCCTTAATGGTGCCAAGAGGACATTAGGTAATTTATTGATTATTGAAAGTGTTGATTTTATAAACAAATATCCTTACTTAGAGATTTCATTTCCAATTATCATGAATAATTAGTAGACTTTAGAATATAAAATAATGTGTTAGAGGCATATATTTAAATGATGTTTTAATATGTAAACTAGGAATTTGAAATGATTATCCCATTTGTATAAGCGGAAAGGAAACTGATGAATAAACAAACGTTTCTTATTTAAAATATTGAAATTGATTAATTGTAGTTTGAGCAAGTAGAATTAATTATTGGTTTAAATTCTTTAATGTCGACAAGGTGATTTAGATAATTAAATATACCTAGTTGGCATATTTGAAATCATACTATATTCAAGTAGAGAGATAAGAATTAGTTGATTTTATTTAATGCTAAATTCAGAAGTAAAATTGGATTTGATCTAAAATGTTTATTTTTCAAGATGTTTAATTATAGAACAGATTGCCAACCTAGAGTAATGACATTTAACTTATTAACACCTAAATGTTTTATTAATCAAATGGTCTTATTTATAGTATATGATCGTGAAACCTAGAGAGAACGATTGATTTAAATTTTAATCAGATGACTTCATTGTTAAGTGTTTTGATTATGATTATAATTGTGAAAATTAGAGTTAATGAATGGTTTATTTTAGTCAAATGAATTTAATCATCAAAATGCTTTGATTATGGATCTAATTGTGATTCGAGTAAACATTGGTTTTAAATATTCCCTGTCATGCGAAATGAAATTGGTGTATTGATTTGGATACTTGCAAGAAATGAAAACTGTGATTGACTGGATTTAGGAAATCCGAACATTAGTTTATTTAACTGCTCGAAATGCTTTTAGTGTTTATATGTTCTTTCTCAATGTTGGTGGAATAGAGTAAATGTTTTGAAGTCTTCCAGATAGGGGTTCGTTTATCGGTATGGGTTGTTGTTATGTTAGTCAACTTTTGGTGTGTCGTAGAAAATGTACATAGTTACACCATGCTGTTTCACCTGGTTTTCACGAACGGGGATGATATGTGTCTCCTTGGGAATAGGAGAGGGTTATGTAATTTTTGCCTCCTTGGAAGGAGTGGTTTTTGTATTTTGGTTTCCTCCAGTGTTTGGAGTGGGTTTTGTGACTTTGTTTTCCTCCAGTGTTTGGAGAGGGTTTGACCTTGTTGCCTCCAGTGTTTGGAGAGGGTCTTGACCTTGTTGCCTCTAGTGTTTGGAGTGAGTCTCCTTGATTTGTTACCTCGAAATGGAGAGGTTGTATTTATCTGGTTACCTATTGTGGTTTTCATCGTGTGTGTTGTCTTAGAGGAGTGGCTTGCAATGGGGGTCGGCACACAAAGTGGTGCCAAGGATAACCCTTTGCAAGTTGATTAATTTAGTGATAACTAAATAAACTTTTAGAAGCTTAGGATGCATCAAACATTAAACAAGATTAATTATGCCTCGCTCATGGACCCAAGGGCTTGTTTTAGACTTGGGATGAGATGAGAAGGCATGGAATGGCAAGATCATCTATCTCATCTTCACGAGAGGTATTTGATTCTGCATGAGTGAGCATGGGTGTCGGGATTTCGGTAGAGGCCACCAGGATAACCCAAGGTGGGGGCTGGAGCCTAGGAAGATTCCCAGAGGATATCCCTTGACGAGCTATGCGATGACACTCTTCCTAAGTCAACAGTTTGTACATGGTTTTTGTGACACTCTTGATCTAATCTATGTCTGGAAGCAATGTAACCTATGTCGGTGTTGTGAGAGTCGTACCTAGAGTGGTGCGTATGACCTTTCATTTCATGTGATGTGTACTTGTGTTTATTTTTCGTATCAGTTTTGTGTAGCCTGTGTCTAGTGGTAGATGGTCTTGTGTAGGAATTCCTTGTTACTATCTCCTAGCACGAAGGGAGTGGAACCTTTGGGATTCCATGTGGTCGGGTGGCACGTGCTTCTTAATCCGTTGGGTTGGCTTCTTGTTCGTGTGGACGAGATTTCCAGTTGGAGAGCTCGTGGGATTCAGTTTCTTCTCAAGCTTAATTCTTTCAGTTGGTCTTATAATTTTATTACCCCTCATTTGTTATAGAGGTGGAATTTGTAATATGTAATTATACTTATTGGATTTATCTCATTCAGGGAATGAGTGTTGTAATTATGTTGTAAACTATGTTATTGGAATCAAGTGGTAATTCATATTCTTGGATGTAAATTATTATGAATTAAATGTATGTGAACTTTATTTGTTAAGTAATTATATGGTATCGTTTTAATTCATGTTTCGTGTTTGGTTTAAGTAACACAGTATCGCAACCTTAGGGGATTCGTTGGCAATAGTTAGTGAACTTGTATGTTAATTGTTCCTTTTAAAACCGAAGCTTTAGTTTGTTTGTGTAGAAAATTGAAACTTCCCTAGGGTTTAGGTATTGCGTTACACTACAAAATCATATAGAATTGGGGTTACAACAATGGAAAAAAATATTGATGATTAAATATAGGCCTAAGGTTTATATTATTTATGTTAGAAAAGTTAACATGGTAGTAAAATAGGAATAAATTATAAATAGTATAGTAGATAATATATACATATCATGAGAATTCCAATAATTTTACATAATTATAGACACCATAAGATTAATCTACTTATATATCTATATCATTTCTCCTTGTAAATTATATATTCTTTAATGCAAGAATATATATTTACATTGTATATTCTTTGGTATCTTCTCTTATTTATACTTTTCTTTTCCTCCTTTCTCCTTCCTTTATTTTCCTTTCCCTTCTTATATTATCTATCTACTATCATTATGTGTTTCATATACGCAAGTGAGTTCATAGAGATACATGTCCCTCTTCCTTGAGGTATCTCTTAAGATGTGTTTTAGAAAGTACATGTTTTTTATTACCACACTTATCTTTCAATGAATATGGATTCATTATGTTTTTTTTCTTTAATATTCTAACACCATCCCTCTTTGTATGGGATCATTATCCTCATAACTCTAGTTCCACCATCTCTTGCTCATCCCATTTTCCACAAATCACATATAAACCATTTTCAATCTTCTACGAGATTCTACAAAATCTAACCTCAATGCCACATCCCTTTTCTTCACTTTTCATACTATTCATTAATTTAATAAGTGCGCTTTATTTAATTAGTAAGTATGCCAATTTTATTTCTATAGAGAGATGAAGTATCCATAGTATTGTCTTCTTTTTCTAAAATTTCTTGTATTTTCTTTAATTTTCTAACTCAATTTTCAAATTCTCTACTTATTTTATGTTATTTTTCTAGTTCTATCTTTGTTTCTCAATAAGTGGCTCTTTGAATTTTCTTTCACACTCCTTTAAATATTCGATCAAATTCACTTTTGGTTTCTCCTTTCCCTTGTACCATTTCTCTCATTTTACTAGCACTATCTAATAGGACTTTGAGAGTTTGGAAGTTGTTTAATAATTCTTATTTTAACCCTACCCATTCTTTATTGTGTGAGGGACACTCTTTCATCCACCACTTGAGTGATTCTTCCATTAAGGTTTTGACAAATTCATAAAGCTTAGTCTAGTTATCGCTTATTCCACTCTATCTCTAGTTAGAGTTAAGGATACATTTATTCAATTGTATCCTTTATATCCTTGCCAAAGATGGGTGTTTTAATATGATTTTTTCGATTGGTGGAAGAATAGGTTCCTATAATTTATCACTATTTGCTAACTACCTTCCTTGTTATCCCTTGATTCCTCAGGCCATTTTTCTTTGAATTATTGCTAATCTTTCCACACTTCACAACCTGTTGTTGTTTCACTAATTTCCTTATATTTTTGGTATATCTAGAGGTAATTCAATGTCAAATAAATCTTGTCCAAAAAAAAAATCACAAATTATCTTCTCCTCACTTCTCCCTCTTACTACAACAGCAACAAAGGGTGGAATGCAATACTATGAACATGATAATGAAAACTACTAAAGAGTCCAAATACAAAAACAATAAAAAAATAATAATAATAAGATATATTTGGAAAAAACTAAAACTATAAAATAGTTGTTAAAAAAATACAATGAAATTCTTAAGTAATTAAACAAATCATATTAATAAAATGAAATAATTCTTAAATTCAATATAAATATAAAATATATTTATATTTGATTTTGTATTTTTATATATCATTTTAAAAATAAACATTTTTTATGATTTGATGTATTATTATTTTGAAAAATAAATAATTATTTAAAAAATATTTTATAATTTAGTGTAATAAAATATATAATTATTTACTATTTTATTTATCAAATTAAGACTTTTACTTATCATTACACAGATATGTTTTAATTTTTTAAATTTTATTATCAGATAAATGATTACAACTACTTTAACATAAATTGAGTTTTTTTTATTTTCTTAATTTGTTATTTACATGAAAAACAAAAACATAGTAGCAAATAGGTGACATGTACCCGTTGTCCCCCACCAGATGCAGATGATGATGTCTGCTGTCCGGCGTTAGATCCTCAGCCTATAGATGCCAACATTGTTATTTAGACTGGAAATAGTTAGAAAACGATAGGAAATATCTTTTAAGTTGGAAATGAAAGGAATAGGAAGAGAAAACTACCAGGGGAGGATAAATGCTAGCGTGCCTGGTTAACTTAAAATATCCGTTAGCATAGAGTAAAGTATGAAAGTTGATGACTCGGGGTGCATCAAACCAAAGCAGCGGATCTTCCAATCTAGAAAGAGTATATTAAGATGGTGAAGTTACAATGTTAATTGGAAGCCTCGCAGGGGACCTGAAAGTGGCGGACAATGAAAGTGAATGTGAAGTTTAAAGAATATATGGTTTCATTTGTCTTTATCTGGCACTAGAAGTGAACAGTCTCCTGTGTATGCTGAAGAGCTGATAATGATAATCTTACCAAGGCAACAGCACCACTGTAGTGGCAGCTATAAATATAAGCGAAAATACAATCAAGATGTATCATTCAAACAGCACAGCTATATCTATACAAGAGAAGGAAAGAAAAACCTACAGATTATAAATTTTGCAAATTTAGAAATAAGGTGAGATGAAGTTAGAGTTAAGTGATCGTGTTGAGTTGTTCTATAAAGGTTGGCTGATATGTTTCTCTTGGGTTTTGCAGGGAAGATGAGGATGATGATAATAGCGTTTGGATTGCTACTGAGCATGATGTCCATAGCGGAATGCGGCAGGCCTGATGCTGCAGGAATCCTGGCATCGTGTAATCCCAGCGGATATTTGAATGGCAACTCCCACAAGTGCAATCAGGAACACGAATCGGACTGCTGCAAATCAGGGGAGCGATACCCACAGTACAAATGCTCGCCCCCAGTGACAGACAGTACTCCGGCCAAACTCACTGTGAATGGGTTTCAGAGGGGCGAAGACGGAGGAGGCCCTTCCGAGTGCGACAATGACTACCACAACGACAACGATCCGGTGGTTGCTCTTTCCACAGGCTGGTACGCCGGTGGCAGCCGCTGCCTCAACTACATACTAATCACCAATCCAGACAACGGACGAAGCGTGCGGGCCATGGTGGTGGACGAGTGCGACTCATCCTCTGGGTGTGATTCGGATCACGACTACCAACCCCCTTGCAATAACAATATCGTGGATGCCTCTCCAGGCGTATGGAAAGCCTTGGGAGTCGACAATTATGATGATGTTGGTGAGATGAGCATCACATGGTCTGAAACTTAGCCCCTTCTGCGCTCCCCCTTTTCTTCTTTCTCTTCGTCAAATATACTGTCAACCATTCCTCGTGCAGTCTTATTTCTTACTCCATGATATTATATTTATTGTAATTGCAATTCATAATCCCGTGAATGTGAAGTTACTTCAAAGTTTATTTAACTAGATTTTGGTTCTGATTTTCAAATGTTGGCAAATGGCATGATTATGTTGGCTGGGGCATTAGGACATCTTAAGAGAATTTTCATGATACACTCCTTCGGACATAGAGAATTTTATAGTCTGGTCTAAGTGATTCCAGCTACTAGAACTAACAAGTTCACAATTTTAGAGAACCACACGTTCTTTCTTTCGTATGAGGATACGTGTCACTCAAAAGAATAAGTCGAGTGGATTGATGGTCAAAGAGTACTGAATAGATCTACGGTAAGTTATTGTTTCTATAGATCAACTAGGAATCATAGAATTTAACTAAAGAACAATTTCAATCCAAAATAGTACTTAAATTTTTTATTTGTTTTAATAAATATTCAAATTATTCATTTTGGAGAAAAAAAAAATAGTATTCATAGCTTCATTAATTAGATAAATTATTGCATAGAAAATCAATACAATGAATAAGTGAATATTAGAAAATAATCTTCTTATATTACGTGTATCACATGTAATGTTTAGACCAAGTTTCAAACTCTTAGAATTTTCTTCGTGAACTCTCTCAGTCATTTTCTTTTAATTTTTTTTTAATAAAGATTGCATAATTCTCTTCCATCATAAATAAAGAATTTAAAGAAAAATATTATAACTATGAGTATGCGTATCAAAATGGAGGACAAAAAAGTAGTCAAATAAGTGATTTTGGCCGTAATGCTCATGTTATTGGAAGGTTGAAATAATGCCATCATGTTATGGCTTGACAAATATCAAACCATAATACTATCATGCTTTATAGCCTAAAAACCATGATCTTATTTTGGGAAACATGAAATGTGATGGTGTTTCATGTTCCCCAAAATGCAATTATATTTTCATACCATGATTTTTTTTTTAAAACATGATCACATTTTGAAAACACAAGCATATTATGTAATGCACTCATATTACACAATCTACTCACACTCTTTACTCAAAAAAAAATCCACCCTTTTAGTTTTAGAATAGGTTTCAATAACAATCCTAAAGGGTTGGGCTTTCCCCATTTGACGTTCACATTTTCTCAATTTTAGAGAACCACACATTCTTTCGTATGAGGACATGTGTCACTCAAAAGAATAGGTCCAGTGGATTGATGGTAAAAGAAGACTCCAATAGATCGATGCTAAGGTATTGTTTCTATAGATCAACTAGGAATTACATAATTTAACTTTTCTTGAATTAGGAACAATTTTAATCTAAAATAGTACTTAAGAATAAACAATTTTTTTTATTAAAATGTATTCAAATTTTTCATTTAGGAAAACAAGGTAAATAATATTCATAACATCATTAATTAGATAAATTATTGCATAGAAAAAGAATACAATGAACAAATGAATGTTAAAAGAACAATCTTCTTATATTACATATATCACATGTAATGTTTAGACCAAGTATCAAACTTTTAGAACTTTCTTCATGAACTCTCTAAGTCATTTTTTTTCAAATAATTTTTAATAAAGATTGCATATTTCTCTTCCATCATAAATAAAGAATTTAAAGAATTATATTATAACTATAAGTATGTGCATCGAAATGGGACAAAAAAAGTAGTCAAATAAATGATTTTCACCTTAATGTTCAGGTTATCAAAAGGTTGAAATAATACCATCATGTTATGACTTAGCAAATATCAAACCACCATACTATCTTGCTTTATAGCCTAAAAACCATGAATATATTTTGGGGAACATGAAATGTGATGGTGTTTCATGTTCCCCAAAATGCAATTGTATTTTTATGCCATGAAAAGGTTTCTTTAACATGATCACATTTTGAAACCACAAGAATCTTATGTAATGCACTCACATTACATAATCTACTCACTTTTTACTCAAAAAAAAAAAATCCACCCTTTTGGATTTAGAATAGGTTTGGATAACAAGCCTAAAGGGTAGGGCTTCCCCCATTTGAGGTTCTCCTTTTATCTTCAATGCCATTTTCCAACTTCAATGTCATCAGATTCATTTTTATATTTCAAGCATATTAGCATATTAATTTTTTTAACATATACTTAATAATCACTAATCAAATATTGAAATTATTGAATAAAATAAGCATAATGGTTACTCAAAATCAAAGAGTTCACACCTACACTATTTTTCTTTGTAAATATACATGATGAATCTAAAATAATTATAATTAGTATAAGTTCATTAATAACTCTTTGGCATAACTATAAATCTAAAAACATTTTATATTATAAATATAGGTTCACACATTTTGAAACCATACTTAAAATATGCAAACAGAAAAGAAGAAGAGAGAGAGTGTGTCTGCCATTCTTGACACACTGATTAAAATAAAACATATAGTTAGTTATCACCATCATAGTTATCCTTAATTATGTTTCAAAAGATACTTAATCATAATAAAATTATCTTTTCTAATTGTTTACTAATAAATAATTAATATAATAATTTAATAATTAAACCATGTAAATTAAACAAGATGTAACATCATTCTTGTCATGCGTCACGAACCAAAGGAACTAATAACGGAACAATTTTTTTTTTTAAAGAATATATATAATAACATACTTAAGTATTATAACATAACAATATATTATGAGGCACAACTAGTTCCAATGGGGTACACGAAGTGACATGACTACACTAACCCATAACAATGAAAATAAGATAACAATAATTAATCTATTACGTAAATCTATTCATTCCCATTCCATCATTTAAAATATCCATCAACTATATCCATATTAATAACATATGCACATATGACAATTCATGGAATTATAAAGATATAAAGTGTTACATATTTCGATAGATACAACTCAACATAACCAACTATAACAAATGATCCTAAATAAATACATGGCCTGAATAAACATTACATCCCAATGATAGAAGAATACAATTGACTGGAAATACATCTCAATAACTACATATAAAAATCACATCAAGGTCATCCCAACACACGTGGGAGACAATACATCAATGAATACATTACAACTGCAATATATACAACTATCTGGTACATAAGGACACTGGATCATCAACATCCACCAAAACCTGCAAGTAAAAGATACATCTGCAATAGAAGAGGGAAACCCAATGGGGTACGAAGTACGTTCCACCCAACCACCCCCGTGCTGAGAGTAGACAAGGAAGGGTCCCCGACCAAGCACACTTAACAATCACAAAGACTAACTCCAAATAGACAACTAACATCAAAAACCACTTCAAAACTCAGCAACGACAAATCCAAAGGCACAACAACACCACTTTAGAACACAACAAGTCATAATCACAAGCATCAATGAAGCTCAAGACATAATATCAAAGACTACTTCCAACAACAACCAAAGACAAGTCAATAAATCACTTAATCACAACAGACACAACATCACTTAACATCTATAATCACAAAGTCAATTAACAACTACAAACACAATATCACTTAACACAAGGTTACAATGCTTCCAGAGAACAAAGATCATGAACATCACACAATAAACTAATCAACTGTCGACATAGGAAGAGTGTCATGCATAAATTGCCATGAGTTATCCTGGCTCAACCTTCCTAGGCTACCGGACCCCCATCCTAGGTTACCCTGGCTTGCCTCTACCGGCCGCCGGACCCTCACGCAAAACTATGCGTCCCATCTCATCTCGAGCCTTATCATTCACTTGCTTCATGAGAGAGAGATCCTTTATCTTTATTAGTGTGAAAGCTCCCCATTAATTCTTTTAGATTATCACTTAATTAAACTCTAGGTAGGTTACCCTGGTGCCCCTTTGTGTGTCGGGCCCCCACAAAGAGCCACTCTCCTATCGACAACACACAAGGTACAATACCACAATAGGTAACTAGACAACATAAACTCTCCAATCCAAGGAGAAAACAAAACAAGGAAACTCACTCCAAACATTGGAGGAAACCAATATGAATACACACTCCTTCCGCAGGAGGTACAAATCTCATTACCCACTCCTATTTCCTAGGAGGCACAAATCCTCATTCATGGAAACTGGGTACAACATCATAGTACAATACCTCAAGGCGATTCACAAAATGAACCTCAACACATACCATCCCACTCAAGAAAACTTCTCTGGAAGACTTACAATACCCTTAACCCTAATTGCCCGACATGGAGAAAAAAGAACATGACAGAAATGCATTCAATCTCTGGAAGTCCTTAATAATAACTTAAACTCTTGCAAAAATGTAAGGTAAGCCTAGGGTTTTCCCATACGACACACTAAAACAATGAAAAGAATACCACAAATAAATTAAATGAATCATCTTGAGAGAAAGCAATTATATAAACAATACCATAAAAATCTTTTACATAACAACAAATTTCACCCATAAAATAAATCCATTGCTCGAGAAGATTACATTCAATTCAAAACACAAATTATTTAAAGATTGCACAACTACATTGAATATTGCAATTTTCTCAAAGTTATCTCCAATTTTCACAATTAACTATAACAGTACAAGTTATTATTTTTTTCTTTTACATTACTATATATGGAAACTTATATAATTTATCACTACCCAAAATATATAAACTAAACCTATGAATTAAATCATTTATAAAAAAAATATTATTAAAATTTATAAAAATAACTTTCTAAAAACATACAATATTATATATATATATAATAAACTAAATTCGATTATATATATATAACTGCATTATAAACCCAATTCAATTATAAATACATATTTATAAACATAAATTACATTAAAACTAAATTCGAATAAAGCGAAATTCAAAATATATATAAATAAAACAATAAACAAATTTTAAAACTTTAAATTTGTTTTTAAACACAAGGGTGGTACTGCGCACCTCCCAAGGGAGGTACTGCGTACCTCCCAAGAGAGGCCGCAGCCCCCACTAGGCTGCGTATAGCAGCCTACGGCTGCTGTGCGCAGCCCAGTGGCTGCTGCAACACAGTACGAGGGGGGGGGGTCGGGGGTGGTACGGCCACCGCCGACCACTTCCCAACCCCTTCATAAACTGTAAATATATTTACTTATTTTATTTTTTTTGATATATATATATATTTTTTAGTTTTGTTGTTATTTAATATAAAAAAAATCGTACCTAAACAAAATACGAATTCCTAAAAAAAAAAAAAATCCGCCCAAACTTTAAAAAAAAGTATATATAAAGCCTATATAGATATATATTTTTTTATATCAAATCTTAATTCGCAATAAAAAGAATTACAGAAGATCACCCAAAGAATACCAAATTAATTAAGTATATATATATATTTTTTAAATGCATAAATATATATATTATCTCTAAAATTATAATAGAATAAAAAGACAGACAATTTTGTTTTAGACACTATTAATTTTGGCACACAAATTCCATCCGATAATAATATGATTTTCATTCTCAAAATAGTATTTTTCTCAACCATATTGTATTAACAATTTATAGAAGATTTAATTATAGTATTCAATAGAAATCATTCAAGAATATAACGCAACCAAACAAAACCCTTTTTCAAACAAAACATCGATTCAAAGTATTACAGACATGATTTTCTTTACAGAACAAAAAGAATAAATAATAAATTTGATGGAACCTGGAGTCCTTCGTTCGAAGATGGATCCCTTCTGTAGCCCTCTCTCGATTTCCTCCCGCCTTCAGCTCTTTCCTCGATCTTCTGCCTTCAACGTTCTTCCAAATCTATCTTTTTTTTTTCCAACCACAATAATAAATTTTACCCAGAAAAACCTCCCAACCTAAAAACTATCTTTCTTATTTTTCTTTTTTTAGATCCCCAAAAACAACAGAGCAAAACTTTTGTGTGAATAATTCCCTCATAAAAATAATAAATCACTAATTAAAATCAATAAATCTTTTTCCGCTTTCTTTTCCAAAAAGCCTCTTTCCTTATTGGTCCTTTTCCAGCTTTTAAAAGCTCACACATATCTAAAATTTTAATTAAAATAATTTATTTAATTCAGATATTATCCTCACATGATTTTCGAATTTAATATTAATAAAAAGATAATATCTGCTTATTCTCAACAATATTAATTTAATTTAATTTCTTGCACTATAATTAATTAAATACTTTTAAATTTACAACATATTTAAATTTAATAGTTTTCTAACTCTCAATTAAATTAAATAACAAGGCAACATTAATTAATTATTTTATGAAATACGATTAATTAATTAAACACTAACCAAGAATAAAATAAATACTCAAGAGTAAAACTACATACAAGACAAAGACAAAACTTCAGTCATAACACAACGACTCACAACAGACGACGAACTTGGGACGGGGACACTTCCAAACCTACTCCCTTTTTCAACATTTTACCCATTGGGTTAATTTATTGCTCGCCCTATCCTGCCGAAGCAAGTGGAATCGAGACTTATTCCTGCAATCCTGCATCCAAATAAATGTCAAGTAGCACATGTATATATATAATCAACATCCTATCGTGAGAAGGAATTGCAGTGTAGCAGGGCACTCGTGAATGAGTGATGCTACACTATCCTCTCACCTAATTTATTCAAACAATTATAATATCAATAACGAGCTAACATTTCTAACCAAATTGATTATAAGGTAACATGATATTTAACTACTGCATCATAACTAGAATTATTAAACCATTGCATTATAAACTAATACTGAATCCAAATAACATGATCACCAAAGAATCATCACATCGACATATAAAACATTAATGAAGATCTATTTTGAATAAACAATAATCTGAATCAACACACCGAGTATCATAAATCATACTAATAATGTCACACGCAACAATTAACTAAACTACGCATCCGCACACACCAAGTCGGTGAATGAATCACCAACACAAATCAGTATCATGCTAACACACAAGAGAAACCAATAGTAGCAATAGCATCAGAAATATGGGGGTATTACAATTCTCCCTAAAGATATTCATCATCCCAATGATTACAAGATATAAAAAAAATCATCACAATATTAATCATTGAAGAACAATATTTTTATTTTGCAAGATTCAATACATGTACTTATTATACCTTTACCATTGGCATATTACATTGGTTAGTTGTTAACATTCAGTTATGTAGTGTGATAGTTATGTAGTTTGAAACCGTATTTCTTCTTTATGTATCATGTTTGCTCTTGTCTATAAAATTCAATCAATATTATCATTTGGTATCAGAGCTATTGATTATGGGCTTTGATGGGTGCAATGAAATAGAGAGGCGTTGAGTAAGAAGGATGGTTTATGATGCGATCAGAGAGGTGTGCCTTGACCTGGTGGGTGGAAGAAGAGCAAGTGTTGAACCTGTGTGATGGTGATTTTACCCAGGTAACTTGGGTCTGCCACCATGTGTTCATAACTTATTTGTATCACTATTCCCCCTCCTTCACATGCATTGAATAGAACATAGATGATCGATAAAAATAATAAAGCATGTTACTATTAGATTGAATGACAAAGTGAGCTTGGCAATCTCGTAAATTGTTTGGATGACATGAAATGGGTAGCATAGAGGTAGTGATTGATCATAAATCAATTATGTACTTGTGAACTTCCATTAAAGCTAACATTTCAATCTTTGAAGTGTTGGAAAAGGTAATCACACCAACCAAAATAAATGCTCTCACATGTCTCTCTTCTAGCAATTAAACATGGCATGACTGCAACAATTAATTTGGCAAGATTTTATGGAAAGCTTATCATTATCTATCCTCCTTCATTTATTATTTGGAAGTGACCCATATGTAGTCCCATACTCAATAATTCTCAATAATAGAGGACTCCATTTATGTTATGAACTACATTGAAACTATATATATGAGTCTTTGGGTAGCGTAGAATATGAGAAGGAAGAAGCAAACAACAACTTGGTTCTCTGCAATAACAGATTTGTTTTGTTTCAATTTTTTTTGTAAGAGCAGTAGCTCCATCTTTTGTAATTTCATTTTTTATTTTATGACCAGTAACTCTATTTTTCTAATAAGAACATCAACCTTGTTTATTTTCATGTATTATACTATGTAACTGTTCAGATTGGTTAACAATAGAAAGAGAGAAATTTTATATGGAAGCAGAGCTCAAGCTCTTTTCCAATTATTCAATGTTATTATCATTCTTTGTTTTCTCTCTCTGTTTTATTCCTTCATTTGGTATGAAAGCTAGGTTATGGCATAATTTTTTGGCACAAGTCTTACTAATCCACAGGTTCCTCATTTTAATGGCAAGAACTATGAATACCAGTGAATCGTAATGAAGGTCTTTTTTATCTCTCAAGATGCATGGTAGCTTGTGGAGAATGGGTTCTTTGAACCTACAAGTGCGATAGCATACAATGCATTATCTTAAGTAGAGAAAGATTTTCTCAAAGATAATATGAAAAAGGATTCTAAAGCTCGCTTCTACATATTTCAAGCAATGCATGAGAGTATCTTCCCAAGAATTATAGCAGCAACAAAGTCAAAGAAAGCATGGGACATCCTTCAAATGGAATAACAAGTTATGGCTCAAGTGAAAACTGCAAAGTTGCAAATGTTAAGAAGAGATTTTGAAACTATGTCGATGAAAGATTTTGAATCTATAGATTCATTTTTTACTCAAGTTATTGGACTAGTTAATCAAATTAGATCTCATGGTGAGATTCTTGAAGATAGGAGAATAGTTGAAAAGATTCTTAGGAGCCTACCAACAAATTTTGAATCTATTGTTTGTGTAATACCCTCTTAATGTTTGGATTTATTATTTTTCTATGCGTTCGTTTGCTACTTGTGATTGTGATGATACTATTATTGTTGGGTTGGTTAGTTGACTCTGTTGTTTATACATTTGAGGAACATGGTTATTGATATGACATTATGGTTGGTTATGTTAGTTGATTTTCAGAATTATATTATGATGCAATGATTTAATAAATTATGTCATGAGATGAAATTGTTAGTTTAGAAATGTTATGTTATCAGTTATATTATAATTGTTAGGATAGATGTGATGAAGGAAAGTGTAGCATCACTCGTTTACGAGTGCTCTGTTACGTTGTAATTCCTTCTCACAATGCAATGTTTCGATTTAATGCTTTGATTATATATATATATGCACATGTACACGACTTCGTTTGTATGCAGGATTTGTAGGTACAAGTCTCGATTCCACCTGCTTCGGCAGGACAGGGCGAGCACCAATAGCCCAACGGTTAAATGTTGAAACAGAGGTGATGATGAAGTCATCTCGTCCCATGATGTTAGACCGTCTTGTCTTTATGGTTTTGTACGTTTGTGTAGTTGTCGTTCGTTGTGGGTCATGTTTGTGTTTATTGTATTTCCAATGGGCGTTGATATTTTTATAAGTTTATTGAATTAGTTAAATTAAATGTTGGTATTTTACAAGTTATGATTTATTTTAATTAAATGTTGGTAATAATTGTTTATTTTAATGTTGATTTATTTGTATGAAAATATTTAAATGTTTTATTTAATTTTATAAGGTCATGTGTTTCAATTAAATGATAATTAAATATCAAATGTGTTTTAATTATTTTAATCAATTATCTGGTGGAGGATAATTATTAGAATAAATTATTTAAATTAGATAGATAATGTGGTGTGCAAGAAAAGTGGTAAAAATAGAAATTAAAACAATAAAACAAATAAAAGAATGAAAAAGTTGTGAGAGCAAATAAGAATACAGATCTGAGTAAAAAGTTGGCTTTTAAAGAATTATTTTCTTTTATTTTTGATTTTTAGAGTTTTTAGAAGAAATTGTCAATATCTTTTATTTAATTGGGAATTTGGTGAGTTTTTCACTCACACAAAGGATTTTTGTTACAGAAGTTGCACAAGATATTGGTTTTGTATTCTGAAATTTTAGAGAGGATATTTCAATCTTTTCTTTGTATTTTAGGAGAATTATAGAAAGTTTTGATGTTACTAGTGTTGTCCTTGAGAGTTTTGAACAAAGAATCAGTTAGAGTTCGAGGGTGAAATTTTGTAGAGGAGATTTGGAAGCACGAATAGGGAGCTCTTCGAGGTCATTAGAATCAAACGGGCATCATCAAATTTTTGAATAAGCGCAGGACACCAGGTTCCACTCGTATTTTCCTTCTCGTACTTTCTCCTTCATCCTTCTGCTTCAGAGAAAAATAAAATTTATTAAATATGATTCGTGTGAAGAAAGAAAACTGTTGTTTGAATTGAAAATTAGTGAAAGATATTAGACTAGAATCTTAAAAGAGTATTGAACTGTTTTCCAACTTGTCAAAACAAAAACCCTTATCTTCTGAAATATTCAACTTAACAAAAATAGGATTTTAGGAAAGATGATTTCTTTGTTGAAAATAATAAATTTGGGGTTTTGGATATATATATTTAAGTATGACTGGATCTATTCATTGCTCTGTATTTTTCTTTTATTCTGTTATTTATATTTACCCTCTGTATTTTACTCAGTATATATATATATATATATATTTATATTTATATATATTTATATATATTGGTTTATATTGTTTTTATATATATAATCTATTTGTGAGTCGGTTGTACGCCTCATTGTTTCTTCATGAAGACAAACAAATCTTAAATGTGCTCAAAATTTGAAATACTGTATTTTTTTGTTTATATGGAAATTTTAAAAAAAAGAATAAATACATAAAAACGAGAATAGAAAAAATAAATATAATATATAAGTATGGGAGTAGGGAGGGGACGGCTGGGCCGTACCCCGCCCCTATCCCAAGAGGGCCGTGGACTAGCCACAACAGTCCTTACAGCAGCCGTAAGGGCCGCTGTACCAGCCGTGGCAGGGTTTATTAAGCCATGTCAATGTATTTTAATTTATGATTATTTCTTTATTCATTTTTATTTTAATTTCTGTATTAAAATTTTGTTTGATATGTATATTATAATTCATTTACTTTTATTTTATTTTATTTTTATTATTTAGTTTTAATATATGTTAAATTATATAATTATATATATATAAATAAAGCTTATTATTTTATTAAAATTCTTTATAAAGTAATTTTAAATGAAATTTTAATTGTTATAAATAATTTTATATATAAAAGTTAATTGGCATGAATTATTTTATTATTATTTGTTCAGTAAGGCTATATATATATATATATTTATATATTTTAATATATATATATATTGCTTTATTTGATTATAATTATTTATTTTATTTTATTTTAAAGGGAATATTTAGTTGTGTGGATTATTTTGGATAAAATTGAATAATAGGGTAAAATTATTTTATTATAAAAAATTCATGGTAAATTTTATCGTGGAAACTGAATGCAAGTAATAGATGAAAGTGGATAGTTGTCTTGATGAAATGTGGATTATGTTGTTAATTTGTGAAACCCTATAGATTATCGGTCTATCTTGTGCATCTTGATTATGGTTTTCTTTTATTCTGGTAGCAGTGTGGGAACCTTGTTTAATTGTGTATTCAGTTGTTATTTATTGAAAACCCTTGTTCCAGAGGTTCGCTTAATTTTAATGTTCTCTTCATCTTGTTTATACTTTTGGAAATTGATACTTAATGGTCTATGTTAGGAAGGGTTGAACGGTTTGTTAAGACTTTTGGTTATGAGTTATTCTGAGATGGATTTTCCTAAAGCATTTTATGTTTTTGGAGTTATATATTTTATTAGTGATAGTACAACCCTTGCCTAGTTTTGATTTATGTTAGGGGTCATAGGGAGAGTGGCTCTTCGTGGGTGCCGGCGCCTCGGGTAAGAGGAAGTGCTCAGGTGAACCCATGTAAGAGTAGTTAAACAAGTGATAATCTAAAAATAGAATTTAGGGGGATGGGTAGTAAAGCACACAAGATAATAAACATTGGATTCCTCATCTATGCATTAGGGCTATCATAGACTAATGATAGACTGAGTAGGCCATGGTCGGCAAAGTCGTAATCTCATCTTCATGAGAGGTTATCGACTCCACATGAGCTACCCTATGGTGTCGACGCCTCAAGTAGGAGGAAGGGCTAGGGGATCCATAGATGGAGTGTCGGTGCCTCGATTGGAGGAAGTGCGGGGGACCATAAGGAGCTATCTTTGATGACACTCTCCACTAGACACCCTTATGCTTTGGTTGTAGTTTCCTCTGGATATTGTAATCTTTATGTTGTTTCTAATTCTTGTGAATTTGGTTTATGACTACTTTTTAGTTACTTGTATAATTGGTGATACTTTGTTTAATTGTGATGAGTTTCATAGTTTTAACTTGTTATGTGATTTGTGAACGTTGATGGTTGTCTCATTGTATGCCTTGAGTTGTACTTTTTTTTGTACTATGTTGTTGTTGAGTCGGTTTGGCATTCATGGTCGGGTTCTCTTCCTTGTCACCTCTGAGCATGGGGGTGAGTTACTTGTAATTCACATGGTTGGGTGGAACGTGCTCTGCACCCGTTGGGTTCCCCATCAGCATCCTGTCTTCTCAGCATTTCCGCAGTTGGAGTTGTACCAGTATTCACTTTGTATTTCAGATTTCATTGTTCTTGTATCAATCCCCATGTTGGGAAATTCAATGTAATTCTTTTATCAAGAGATTGTAATGTAACATTAAAATGATGATGTAATAGTTAGGAGCATTTGTATCTTTATTAAGAGATTTATTATGGATGTATTATGTGATGTTTATTATTCTTGCATCATGGTTAATGGATGTGTCCTTATTCATGGTTATTATAATATAAATGGTTATGTTGTAATCTTTATCTTTATTTTCGTTTAGTTGTTGCGATGTAACCTCGCGTGCCCCATGTAACTAAGCGTGTTAATGTTATGTATTATGCTATGTGATTATGGTTAAATGTTATTACATGTTTAATTTAATTATTTTAAAAAAAAATTAT